>RXON01002024.1:0-56395 GCA_009667805.1 Leptobrachium leishanense | reverse complement strand
TAAGCAAGCCTTCAGTGTGCGCCTCTTCCTTTGGAGCTTGTGTCTACCATATACAGTATTGGCTGTATCGGAGCAGGTAAATGCTGCCTTACTATAGAGCACGGGGCTCCTGGATTATATCTGTGTATATATATAAGGTTTATTATTGCAGAGCCATTCCTAGGATAGCGCCGTTTCAGGTTTATTGGACCCTCATCAGCAGGAGCTAGGCATGCTGACCAGTTGCAGTGGATGCTTGGACCCTCTGCTGATGAGGGTTCAATAAACCCGAAACAGTGCTGTCCTAGGAGTGGCTTTTTTACCAATTGCATAAACCTTATCTCTGCTAAAAAGTCATCTAGTATGGCATGGCATCGATTGAAGGGTTCTGTGTAAAAACAGCCCCAGGATGCAAAATAGTGAGACAGAGGTCATTTTCATGTCTTACCCAGAATTCCTTGCTGCATATGGGGAATGTAGCACAGAAGCTCTGGGATTCAGTTCTTTGAATTGCTGTGACGTGCAAATGGCTTCTGCAGTAATAAACCTTATTGGTTATTGCGTGGAGGCTTTTTATCTCATTTTTTGCCCTCCACCACAACCCTAATAGATATATATATATATATATATATATATTGATAAATATATATGTGTGCTGGTGCAAAATAAAATAAAAAGTGCCTAGTGCAGGGATAGATAAATATTACATGTTAATGTATAAAGTGATTGTCTTATTATGGTGGGACATGAAACGTTAAGTGATTAACTGAGATTAAAAAAAAATAGCATTAAAATAAGGCTTCTCCTATTATCTGCTAGAAAATATAATACACCCCCTAAATGTGGTATTAAAATAATCCTGTACTCCTTATCGGAAAAAGAAGAGAAGCTGGATAAAATAAATCTCTAGAAAACCTCTAAAAATACTGGAGGAATGGAAGTAAATAATACATAAAAGGATAAAAGAGAATATATATACAGTAAACGTTTTGACCACTAGAGAAATGAGTAGATTAATCAATATAAAGGAGTGAAAAGGAAGGAGGAGAATCTACGGGAATGTCAGAGATTTGAAATCTTGATTTAACCCTCTAGGTGTTAATGATTTTAATTTCTAGATCCATTTCATTTCTTCTATCTTTGTTTTGTTTTAGTAAAATCTTCTCCTCTAATCTCTTTGTACTTTTTGAATTGCTGAAAACCTAGCTCCTTTGGGATTCTGATGGAGAATTTCTTTAGTGTTGGGGACTGTATGAGTGTCCATACCTTTTTTAACGTTATTAAGATGCTCTCTAATCCTCACATTTAGATTTCTGGTGGTTCTTCTGACACACTGCTTGCCACAAGGGCAAATAAATAAATATACTGTATATCGTCTTTAGAAAACCAAATCAACGTGTAATGAATTTTAAGCGTTTCTTTGCCCTTTATGTATTGAAATTCCTCTATGTGTCTTTTCGCACATCCAGTGGCCCTGCACCCTAAACAATTTCCACACCCAAAGAAACCTTTATTCATATCTATATGTATACAGCATTTATATCAACTGAGGAAGTTACATTATAGTAGCGAAACGAGTTTTGATTAGCGATAATTATTTTATACCAAGTTATTTTAACTTTACCAATTTTATTCAATAAATTATTTTATTTTTACCACTGTCTGCTGTGGAAATATTCCGTGATCCAAACGGGAGAGCAAGGGAGATCCAGTGCTCCCTTGTGTCACTGGCTGCCTACACCTCCTAGTGTCTGGTTCAAGACACCTCAGAATGTGAGTACCTCTTTGGTTTTTGCTTTGGAGATATTGGTATATACATGTTCTGCACATGTTCGCTGTATTGTCTTTGGAGGGACATATGGACGCATAGATACATCTTTCTGGGGAACACAAGAAGGGAAGGACGCCTCTACGGGCCCACAAGTGCTATACCTCGAGCCGACTAATAAGTGGCTCCTTAGCATATGAGTGGTATTCTATATACATGTTCACCCCCACATAACTCGATCCAGATTGTCTGCACTAAGAATTGTACTTTTTTGTTGTTGAGGGAATTGGAAGGAAGCGCTGACTCACACATTTTCTTCAAACTGTTGACTCCTCAGTGTTTATGGGATACACAACCGCCACTGTGAGGACAGCTGCTGGATTCCGTCACCTTAAGGACATGTACACACGATAAAGGTTTAAGAATACTATAAGGACAGAATCCTCCTCAGAAACATATCAATCCTGTAAGAAAACGTGTCAGCAAAAGGGAAGGGAAAGGAGGAATGAGAGGAAAGAAGGAAAAAGGGAAAATAAGAAATTTTACTAAAATTTAGATTTTTTTTGTCTATTGTGATTGCATATAGATATTTGTGATTGCACGTATTTTATTGTGACTACACATTGTATCTGAAAATCACCACTGGGTGGCATCACAACACACCCACACAACATATATTTGGTCACATATTTTTTTTTTGAGAAAGTATTTTACCAGGAAGGATACGTTGAGATTTCTCTAGTTTTCAAGTATGTCCTGGGTGTCGAGTATGTACCGTTAGGTGTCTTGCCCAAGGACACTTACTGGAGAGGTGCTCTGGCTGGGATCAAGCCTATGTCTCCACAGGCTCTCTCCCTCTACTTTTTTTAATATTGGACAATATTTCCTGAAAATCTTCAATAATTTCTTATGATTTTCATTATAGCTGCAAATAAATCCTCCTCTTTTTTGTATTTCCTTTTTCTTCATCAATAAATTTTGTCTTTCTCTGATAGATATTTAATTTTTTGTATCATTCAGTATTTCTTCTCTGTATCCTTTCTCTTTAAATTGTTCTTTGGTTCTGATTGTTCTAGGAAACCTTTCTCATCCGTACAGTTACGGCTGACCCTTAAAAATTGTTCCTTAGGAACTCTGTCCAGCCATTGTTGTAAATGGCAGCTATTTTTCTCTATGTAGAGGTTGACATCTACTACTTTGAAGAACGTCTTCATTTTAATCTTATCTGATTATATATATATATATTCAGGTCTAGAAAATTTACACTTGGTACTGTATGCCTATTCCCACATCACTCCCCAATCGTTACTATTAAGATAGCTTAAAAATTCCAGCAAGTCTTCTTCCTCTCCCTTTCAGATAAAATAGATATAATCTATATATCTTTTAAAATAAATTAAATCTGTTGTCCAGTTGTGTTTGGTTCGGACCCATACAACTTCTCTTTCGATTCTAAATATATTTGTGGAATCCTACCAGCCTCCCAATTGTGCCGGCTTCATACAGGCCTCTTTGTTCTGCACAGCGGTTCCAGATATCGATATATAATTGTGACAGCACCTTACTTGCAATACCACAATACAAAAAGAAAGTGGCTCGATCCTCATTTTCCTACAGAGCACCGCAATTATGGAATAACTTCCCAGACACCATCGAATCTTCCCCCAGTCTTAAGTCACTCAAGAGCTCCCTAGAAACATACTCAATACAGAATGCACCTGTAAACCTGTAACACAGTGACTATATACAGAATGCACCTGTAAACATGTAACATAGTGACTATATACAGAATGCACCTGTAAACATGTAACATAATGACTATATACAGAATGCAACTCTAAACATGTAACATAGTGACTATATACAGAATGCACATGTAAACATGTAACATAATGACTATATACAGAATGCACCTGTAAACATGTAACACAGTGACTATATACAGAATGAACCTGTAAACATGTAACATAGTGACTATATACAGTATGCGCCTGTAAACATGTAACACAGTGACTGTACACAGAATGCACCTGTAAACATGTAACATAATGACTATATACAGAATGCACCTGTAAACATGTAACATAATGACTATATACAGAATGCACCTGTAAACATGTAACATAATGACAATATACAGAATGCACCTGTAAACATGTAACATAATGACTATATACAGATTGCACCTGTAAACATGTAACACAGTGACTATATACAGAATGCACCTGTAAACATGTAACATAATGACTATATACAGAATGCACCTGTAAACATGTAACATAGTGACTATATACAGACTGCACCTGTAAACATGTAACATAGTGACTATATACAGAATGCACCTGTAAACATGTAACATACAGGGTTATTCAGAGAGAATGAAAAGCAGGAGAATGACTGGAGAATAATTGGAGAATGAGAAATTCTAGGTCAAAATAGCCAAACCAGAACAATTCTCCCTTTCATCTCACTTTCCAAATGGGCTATTTTGACCTAGACTTTTTCATTCTCCTGCTTTTCACGCTCTTTGAATAACCCTGATAGTGACTTTATACAGAATGCACCTGTAAACATGTAACATAGTGACTATATACAGAATGCACCTGTAAACATGTAACATAGTGACTATATACAGAATGCGCCTGTAAACATGTACACAGTGACTATACACAGAATGCACCTGTAAACATGTAACATAGTGAATATATACAGAATGCACCTGTAAACATGTAACATAGTGTATATATTTCCTACATATTTATTTTCTGGTAATCTGTATATTTTTGTTGTTTTTAATAGCTTGTATTTTATTACTTGGTATTTCTGTAACAATTCAATGTTCTTGAACCCAGGACATACTTGAAAAAAAGAGAAATATCAATGTATCCTCCCTGGTAAAATCCTTTATAAATAAATAAATAACATCCCTTACTGAGCGCTCCATTTTTCACATTCTCTACTGGATCTACTGGACATACTGTATTTGGGTGATTTGTTCAGGGATTTATCACATTGTGCTAAAAAGCTGCTGCATGGGACATATATAAGAACAAAACCCTGCTTCCCTCCTGCTGTTTAGTGTGTGTAACATGTATGTATATTTGTTTTGCTGTCTCTCCCATTGTACAGCGCTAAGGAATTTGTTGGCACTTTATAAATACTTGTAACTGTAACTTGTGTATTGTTATAAAAGTGTATGTATTGTTTCCTGACATAATTGTCTTTTTACCACTAGGTGGCGCCAAATATACATTATTGGATTATGGTAAAACATAATGTGTGTATCACTAAATACCACCTGAACACTAAACATTCCCACCTCAAAAATCAAAGGGCATGAAAAAATATATAATGATAAAAAAACAAAAATGGGGGATGGGGAACTATATATATATGTGTGTGTTTAGAAAGAGTTAGCATGCCCTTATGTTTGGATATATTGAATATAAGTGCACGCACTCGTGATAAATGTACACTAACATTTTTATTTATTTTGGGAAAGGATTTTACCAGGGAGGATACATTGAGATTTCTCTCGTTTTCAAGTATGTCCTGGGTGGCGAGTATGTAACGTTAGGTGTCTTGCCCAAGGACACATACTGGAGACTCTTGCCGGGATCAAACCTGTGTCTCCACAGCTATAGAGTAGTAATGTTACCTCTACTCCACCCAGCCAGTACGTTATTAGCATATGACTGCTTGCGTTTTTCATTTTATTTATTTCTGTAGAAATCCTACTACTGTGTGTAAATCTGTAAAGGTACACATTAAAGAATGGGGGCCTGTGCTTTTAACCCCTTAGTGACCGGGCGCTTTTACACAAATCCATCCTTTAGTGACCGCTGCTGTTTTTATGTTTCTGCGCTGTTCGTGTTTAGGTCAAATTTTCCTCTTACTCGTTTATGCAACCCACACATATTATACTTTCAGGGTTATTCAGATAGCGTGAAAAGCAGGAGAATGACAGGAGAATGACAGGAGAATGACTGGAGAATGAAAAATTCTAGGTCAAAATAGCCAAACCAGAAAAATTCTCCCTTTCATCTCACTTTCCAAATCGGCTATTTTGACCTAGAACTTTTCATTCTCCAGTCATTCTCCAGTCATTCTCCTGCTTTTCACACTCTCTGAATATCCCTGATAGTTTTTTCCAGCATTAAATGGACTTTCTAAAAATACCATTATTCCCATCATATTATATAATTTACTATAAAAAAATATGAAATATGATGAAAAAATGGTAAAAACACACTTTTTCATAATTCAATCCCCAAAATCTACAACCGCCAAAAAAGACCCCAGCTAAATAGTTTCACAATTTTGTGCCGAGAATAGAAATACCCAATTTTTACATGTTTTTGCTTTTTAACCCCTTCACTGCTGAGCCAGTTCACCTATGTGCGCTGAGCTCATTCTGACCATTTTATGCCCATTATTTTTAGATGACAGCCTAGGTCTTATTTAACTAACCCCCCCGACAAAGAATTTAAAAAAAAAAATTAAAAAAATTGTTGTAGTTTTTTTTTTACACCAAACCTAGTCAAGTTTGGTATCATTGGAAAGGTCATGATCAGGCCTTTCCAATGATGTCCAACATGACCCTCTAGATCCCCCTATCTCCCCTTGGCAGCTAGGGGGTTAACTGGCCCACTGATATCCTCACACATATGGTGGGGATGTCAGTGGGTGGGGGGGACCAGGATGCCTGGCTGACATCCAAGATGTCAGTCACCTCCATGTTTAAATCGCGACTCCACAACGATTTGCGCCGAGTCGCGATCGTGCAGCGCAACTGTTAACTTTATACACTTTCCCCTTTCCAGCAGTGTAAAAAGTAAGTTTCTAGCTGCCATGGTTGGAGAGATAGAGGGCTCCAAAGGAGCCCCCCTCCACTTCCTGGTTTTAATGCAGGCGCCGGGGGAGCGCCTGCCGATGACGTCACCCATCATCGTGCTCGCCAGCCCCTCTAAAGCAGAGGGGCAGGCTTCCTCCCTGTCAGATCTCCGTTGGAACCAGCAGGGAGGTAAGTATTCGGGAGGGAGGGAGGTTAGGAGCTGCTGACGTACTATGTGGGTCTAAGGGAGACCCGTGGGCAGGACGTACATAGTACGTCAGCGGTCCTTAAGGGGTTAAAGAAAAAAGTATAAAAATGTAAAATAGTAAATGTTGGAGACCGTGCCACGTGTACTAACATGGAACATATTTGTTTGAGAATTCAGAAAAATGGAAACGTGCAGCAAAAGCTGACGCCAAGAGATGCAAAGCAACTGCGGCTGATACAATTCTTTACATAGAACTTGTCATGAAAGGAGTAGACTCCGTGGGTTTGTTTACAGTTGTTGATTTATTCAGCATAACATCGGATAGAGGAGACACATACAGTACGTCCAGCTAGCATGGCATCCCAGCAGACACTGCCTGGTACCGCCCCCACCCTTCCTGTCATGTGACTCCGCTCTCACCACATCTCCCGCTTTTAACGGTAAAACATACAAAAATAAACAATGTAAAGATACAAGTAGAGAAACAATGCTAACTTGGACATCGGGGTAGACTACCCTAGTCCGCAGTGACTTTGGGATTATTCTGCCCATTCTTCAAGTCGCTGCTCTAGCTAAACATTAATCCCGGTAGCGTTCCGGAGGCCTCACAACTCTACCACTCAAAGTCATCTTGCAAGAACCATCACCAAGTCCTTGAGAGGGTGGCTGTGGCTCCGCTGGAAGCAGCGGTACATCATGCCCGGAAACCACCTGCAGGGTAGACCCATTCCATAAGACCGGAGAGTCCGGCTGTTGCTGTGTCAAGGTCTCAGCACTCAACTCCTCGGGTACCGGCTGAAGATGCCTTCTGTTGCGGCGAGCGACAGTTCCTCCTTCCGTGCGGATTACATAGGACCTGGGCTCCGGAGAACGCTCCACAACAGTAGCCGGGGTTCTCCACCTCGTCTCGTTGTCTAGCTTAACCCAGACACTCTGCCCCGGGTATAGCACCGATAGTGGGCGAGTAGAGTGTCGTCTATCGTAAAAGAACCTGTAGTTCCGCTTCGCCACCTCGTCCCTCCTCCGAATATCCTCCGGAAGGACCGGGGAAGCCGGCAGGGAAGCATCCACAGAAGGCAAGGTAGTATGAATCTGACGTCCCAACATCAGCTGAGCAGGGCTACACCCTGTAGCCTGAACAGGAGCTGCTCTGTACGCCATCAGGGCCAAATAAGGCTCCGCCTGCCCCAAAATAAACTTAGCGGTCTGAACCGCTCGCTCTGCCATCCCATTAGCCTGCGGGTAATGCGGACTGGAAGTCGTGTGACGGAAATCGTAATCCTCCCAAAAGAAGCAAACTCTTTAGAGGCGAACTGCATACCATTGTCACTCACCAACTCCGACGGGATACCCCACCTGGCAAACATGCTTTTCAGACGGACGATCACAGTAGCACTGGTCGCCTCACCCAGTGGCGCGAGCTCAAGGTATCTGGAGTAGTAGTCCACAACAACTAGGTATTTCCTCCCTTTTAGTTCGCACAGATCCACAGCTATCTTCTGCCACGGACCCGCAGGTAGGGGGGTGGAAAGTAAAGGCTCACGTCTCTGCGTAGGTCGACGTTCTCTGCAGAAGGCACATCTCGAAATGAAATCAGCAATGTCAGCGCTAATCCCAGGCCACCACACAGCAGACGACGCCCTCTCCCTACACTTGGAAACCCCCAAATGACCTTCATGAATCCTCCGTAGCATGTCTTGACGCAGACTTTTCGGAATAACAATGCGGTCTTGAAAAAACACTAAGCTGTCCATTTCAGTAAGGTACGCTCTCTCGGACTGGAAAGCACTCAGAGACCACCACGCAGCACGCCTCTCCGGCCAGCCGTCTCTTACATAGCTGATAACTTCTTGAAGGACACCATCCAGGTGCGTCTCTCTCTTAAGCTGTTCCAATCTCCCCGAAGAGATGGACTTGGAGGCTAAGATCGAATCCACATACACCTTCACGTCCGACTCTGTCGACGAATCGCCCTCAGCAGCCAGCGGGAGTCTGGAGAAGGTATCTGCCACCACCAGCTGTTTTCCCGGGACATGCACAGCTCTAACATTAAACCTAAGTAGTCTCATTAAGAGTCTCTGGCATCTCAGAGGCGCCTTGTCGATATTGTAAGAATTAATAAGAGGAACTAGTGGCTTGTGGTCAGTCTCCAGACTGAGCTCCTCCAAACCCACCAGATAATGGTGGAAGCGTTCGCAGGCCCAGACTCCGGCCAAACACTCTTTTTCAATTTGTGCGTGACGTCTCTCTGCTGCTGTTAAGGTGCGAGAACAATAGGCAATAGGCTGTAGTTTACCCTCGTTCAGCTGCAGAAGGGCCGCTCCCAACCCGTAGCTACTAGCATCTGCGCTAACCACAGTCTTCTTGCAGGGGTATAGTACCCCAACACCGGAGCGGATCCCAGCATGGACTTGACTCGTGCTAAGGCCTCCTCCTGTGGAGGTCCCCATGTCCAGGCGACATCTTTCTTTAACAATTCTGTGACAGGATGTAACACCGAGGACATCTCCGGTAGAAACTTCCCCACATAATTCACAAGGCCCAGTACTTGTCTCAGTTCATTCACATCTGAAGGGCTTTTCATTTTTTCAATAACGAGAACCTTACTGGCGTCTGGCTTAACCCCCTCCCCACTAATAATATGGCCAAAATAACACAGTTCTGGTTTCCCAAAGTGGCACTTCTCCTTATTTAGCCTCAGGCCAGATTCCTTGACGGTTTGCAGCACACAAAGCAGTCGCCGGTCGTGCTCCTCTTTAGTGGACCCATACACAAGGATATCATCCATAACTACCACAGTACCCTCATGGTCTCTCAACAGGGAACTCATCTCTCTCTGGAAGATCTCCGGGGCCGAAGATATCCCAAAGGGGAGTCTGCGGAAGCAAAACCGACCTACCGGAGTAATGAAGGTCGTCAGTTTCTGGCTCTCTGGGTCAAGGGGTATCTGCCAGAACCCACTGGAAGCGTCGAGCGTGGAAAAGAAGTTAGCCCCAGACAGCTGAGGAGCAATATCTTCCAATGTCGGCATGACATACCTCTCCCTCCTAACGGCCTCGTTCAGACGTTTCAAATCCACACAAATACGAACTTTCCCATTCTTTTTAGCGACCGGTACAATGGGCGCGCACCAGTCAGTAGCTTCCGTGACCGCCTCGATAACCCCCATCTTTTCCATCCGCAGAAGCTCGCACTCCACCTTCGGTAAAAGCGGAAATGGAATCCTACGAGGCGTAGCAAGGCTATAAGGGACAGTCTCAGGTTTGAGCTTTATACGGACCGGCTCACAGTTCAGCAGCCCCAGATCTCCAAACATGTCCTCAGTGACTTCGTACACTCTAGCAACAAGGCCCAGACTGCAGGCTGCTTTCCGATCACGTACACCCACATCGATATTTTCCACTCCCGGTACTCACAGTCAGCAAGGAACCTGCCGATGCAATCAATGCGACCTCCCGGACTATGAACTTGAATCGTAACGTTTTCCAGCTCCGGACGTCGAGGTAGCTTTGAGAATGTCACAAAGGAAATAACTGTAATGTCTGCTCCGGTATCAATCTTAAAGGCAACTCTTTCACCCAACATCGTGAGTGTAACACGCCAATCCTCGACAGAGCCGGACTGTTCAGTCACCGATCCTATAAAGGACAGTTCTGGCGTCTCCTGATCACTGTCCAGACACATCTCTCTCACAGACTCTGATTTACAAACCACCTCAAAATGGCCGGCGCGGTTGCACTTCCTGCACCTCTTGTCTATAGCAGGGCACCGCGTCTTCATATCGTGAGGGCGGTTACAGTGTGTGCAACGGGAACACGGTGTCCAACCGCTCCTGGGTCTGTCCACTGCCTGCTGTCTGCCGCTTTTAACCCTTTGTGACTGGTGTATTTCTTCCACCCTGTTTTCTGACCTTAAGTCTGCACTTTGTTTCTTCACCAATTCACTCTGACGTGCAATCCGTATCGCCTCATCCAGTGTCAGCTTAGACTCCAGCTGCAACTTAAGTGAAACTTCCGAGTCTGCAATTCCGATAACCAGTCTGTCTCTGATCTGCTCCTCCTTAGCAGCGCCGAACTCACAGAACTCTGCCAACTGATAAAGGCTGCGCACAAATGATTCCACAGATTCTCCCTCACACTGGGCGCGCTTGTGAAAGCAGGCTCTCTCGTGAATCACATTTCTCCTGGGCACAAAATGGGCGCTGAGCTTATCCACGACTTTATCAAAGTCCATCTCTTCCCCAGCGGTGAACTGAAAAGTACCGTAAATCGGCTCCACGTCTCTCCCCATTGCGTATAAAAGGGAATTAACCTGCACCTCACCAGGCTCCTTATCCAGCTTCGAAGCGATCCTGAAGCGTGCAAACCTTTGGCGCCAAGCAGGCCATGCAGCAGGCTGAGAGAAATCGAAGGGTTCAGGAGGAGAGAACTTAGACATCTTCGCAGATCAAAACGGATACGCAGGGAAACACTTCTGACACCATGTCATGAAAAGAGTAGACTCCGTGGGTTGGTTAACGGTTGTTGATTTATTCAGCATAACATCGGATAGAGGAGACACATACAGTACGTCCAGCTAGCATGGCATCCCAGCAGACACTGCCCGGTACCGCCCCCACCCTTCCTGTCATGTGACTCCGCTCTCACCACAGACCTCTTGTTTGAAAAGTGCAGAGAGAGGAACATGTCACTGCGGAATCACACTGCACAAGAGAAGAACAGCCAGCAGAGGACTCCCCTTCAACAAGTCACTCAAACAATACCGGAAGTAGGACGTTTAATCAAGATTGGTGCAAGGAACTCACACGGCTTAAATTTGACTAATACATGGGTATAGCTTTATGTGAGATCTGTGCCGCCTTCCCTGGAATTGCTGACCAAGCATGTAAGATTGTGAAGGCGTTTACGGGGCCATTTAAACTGGAAACTTTTAATAATAATAATATAATTTTATTATTATTATTAAATAAATCAAGCTTTGTTTTATTTACTTAATAATCATAATATTATTATAATGCTACTATTATTCATTATACAATCTAATAATAATAATAATAATAATAATAGCAGCATTATAAATATATAAGGCATAGGAAGATGTTACAATTTTATTTATGAATGTCTCTGTGGGGGATCAATCCTGTGACCTCTTACATACAATCCAGTGTATTAATCATATTTATTTTCTGTTAATCTGTATATTTGTGGTTTTTTTTTAATATCTTGCATTGTATTACTTTGTATTTCTGTAACTGTAACACTTCAATGTTTTTGAACCCAGCACATACTTGAAAACGAGAGAAATCTCAATGTATCCTTCCTGGTAAAATCCTTTATAAATAAATAAATAAATAAATAATCAGTTGAGCCACTACACCAACACAAGTGAATAGGTGGTTTCAGGTCTGTTATCATACACCTGCAGCCGGCCAAGGAGAAAAAGAAAAGTGTTCCAGTGCAAAAAGCATATATTTTTTTTTTTTTTTAAAGGTCGGAACCCCAAATTTCAGCGGAAAAAGTTCAGAAAAATACCAAATAAATTCTAAAACTTCAATACATAAGACTTTTTGCTGCGGATTAAATAAATAAATGGTTGAATAAATTAGGAGTAAAAACGATAATATTTTTCACATTGAATCCTATGGGCTTCGCACAAGGCAGGTCTTCCTATACAATGCATCTTCTCATGTTTCCCGAAGCATTAGCGTTTCCCTAACGTGCACTAAAGAATCTTGTTTACGGACTACCACGGACAAGGTGATCTGATGGTGGGTCGTCAGTTGCTACCTTTTAGCTGCTCGTGCTAGATTTTTCATGTAGCGTTGGCGTTTTAGCTCACACCAGCTGATAGGGCCCTTGGAAAGTCTCTCCAGCATGAAAATGTGTAAAGGCCAAGCATGCTCTGTTGGTTCCAGAAGCTACACCATTGGCTAAGAGAATGAATCGAGGGTTGTTCAACCACATGAAAGTTCTATTTAATTGCAAAAAAACAACAAACCAGGAGGTGATCCAAGACGGCAAAGTGACTGTCACGGTCCCCACCGGCGGCGGTGGCGGAAAGGCAAATCTGGCGCTACCATGCTCTGAAATGCCATGCCTGGGCAGTGCCTGTATAGTGCTGCCATTCGGGGTGACTTTTCCTGCTGCACCTGCTGCACTTGGTCACATGACCCCTTGCTCCCTATTTAAACCTGGCACACCCATTCCCTAATGCTTCTCAATTTTCCCTGAAGTCCTCATTACCCTGTGCCCTTCACACTGTGAACCTCTACGTCCTGAAGCTCCTGTCTACCCTCTCCTTACCCTCTGTTGCTGGATACCCCTGGATACGAACTTTGCTTTGGAACTAGACTACGCTGCTGCCTGTGCCCACCTTGACCATTTGCTGGAACCCGACTACTAGGGATGTGCATGGCTGAAAAATTAGTTTTGTTTAGTTTCGTTTCGTTACGTTTTAAATTAATTTTGTTTTCGGAATTTCGTTTCGGATTTCGTTTTGAATCGATTTGAAATTTCTAATCGATTTCACATTTGATAGTTGTTGATATCCATTTGATAGTTCATTTCAAATTCGATAGTTGTTGATATCAATTATTAAATTTTTTTTTTCCGATGACACAGTGTAAAACTAAACAATTTTGTTATATAGCGTTTCGTTTTGAATTCGTATCGTATCGATTCGTTATTCGGAAGTACTTCCGAAATACGAATTATCAAATTTCGTTCCAAATTCCGAATTTTTCTGAAACGAATGCACATCTCTACTGACTAAACTTTGCCTACTGCCCGCCTCGACCTCTGCATGGACTATAACTTTGCCACCTGGATTACACTTTGTTACCGCTGCTGGATCCCCCTCGTATATACCTGGACTTGCCACTCATCACCCCCTTGCTTACCTGGACTTTGCCCACCGTGCCTCCTTTTCCTCAGTCTTTTCCCAGTGTCCTGTCTGTTTTCCCAGTAAGTCTCCTTCTTTTGTATTTCCTGTTTATGTTTGTATTCAGCCCTCTTCCTCTCCTGCTCCTCTGTGTCTGTTTAAAGTATACTGTGTTCAGTTCTGGCCACCTCTCTTGCCCTGTCCTGCTGTGTGTATTCATCTGGCCCCATTTGTTATACTTTATCCAGTGTCCTCCCTTTTGGTTATACCTTTATCCAATGTCCTCCCTTTGGTTTATTCCTGCTGTTGTGTTTCCTTATAATAAACCTGATCTGTTTAACCCCCATTACTGCCTCCGCTCCGCTCTGTCACCGCATCCCGGGCTCGGTCCTGCCGCCCTGTGACAGTGCCGCACGTGGCAACAAAGACGCCGCAAGTGAAAACAACTTATACCAATTGTTTTCAATTTTTAAAAAAGGGAGTTTATATACCACTGAGGGGTGCCCCTTTCACACCAATCCTTGAGAAAATCACGTTTGACGAAACGCCTCGGATAATATTTGTTTAACTAATAAATGTATTCATTGTTACACCTACTGCTTCCAGCTACCTTTGTCCTGATCTGGTGGTCCAACAATGCATTATGTGGTCCTAACTCAAGTATGGCCCAATGGCACCAATAATAAGAAGGCCGAGTATTATTGATTTGCCTATTGATTCCTATTATCCTTTGAGCACAATTTATGCAGGGATGTATATATATTTTCCTTGTGCCTATGATATTGCTCTGTGTTTCTGGTTTATGTTGTCGAGTGATCTCATTATATTTTTGTTGTCTTAATAACCCTTACTAAAATACTCTCAGGGCTCGATTCTTTTATCCACATGACTGTACAAAAGCAAAAATGCCGAACAGTTACAGTTTTTTTTATAAAGCGCTAACAAGTTCCGTTCAGTTGGGGTGCAGGTACGTGAAGCTGATGCATCAGATTATTGGTAGAGCGAAGTGGTTGGGATGGGATGTACGTGTTAATAAGGGAGGAGATGTAGGCAGGCGTGCAGTTATGGAGAGCTTTGTATGTGAGCACCAGTATATTGAATTGGATTCTGAAGGAAACTGAGCCAGTGTAGAGATTGACAAAGGGGTGAGGTGTGAGAGGTGCGGGAGGTGAGATGGATGTGCCTGGCACAGGCGTTCATCACAGACTGCAGAGGGAGAATCTGGGATCTCTTAAAGCCAGAGAGAAGGAGATTACAGTGGTCGAGGAGGGAGATAAGAGCTTGGATGAGCATTTTAGCAGAGTCTTGATTAAGAAAGGGACGGATGCATGCAATGTTTTTTAGGTGGAAGTAGCAGGATTTGGTTAGTTACTGATTGTGAAGAGTAAAGGATAGATTTGAGTCAGGAGGGCACAGGGCCTGAGAGGTAGGGATGAGCATTTGGTTTGGATCTGTTCGGAGTTCGAATCGAACATCGGCTGTTCGAAAGTTCGCGAACTTCAAACCTTTTTGGGACGTTCGCCAAAAGTTCGAAAAAAAATAATAATTTTGAAAAAAGTATAAAAAATGTTTAAAAAATACTAAAAAATCTAGAAATAAAGAGACTCTTTACTGCAGAATATTATAAGCAACAGTTTATTAGATATTGAATTAAAACGGGAATATTTTTAACATTGAAGCCTATGGGATAAAACATTCTTGTTACTAAAAGATCAGGCAGACACGGCCCTCTAATCAGGCACTGTAGAGGGCAGCCTGCCGGGGCCTCCCAAGGATCCCCTTGAGGAGCATGCGGCCGCCAGATGACAGAGCTGCAACTGTGCGGGCTAGCCGCACGGGTCCATGTGGCAGAGACAGACGGCGCAGGGAGGGAGCCACTGCACCTGTGGCCACGGCAGAACCCCCCACAAACAGGATCCAGGGAGCCCCCACTGACCACCAGGCTAAGGTAAGGCAACACATTTCTAAACTTTTTTCTTTCTCTACCTGGCTGAATGTATTTAATTATATATATTGGATACATTCAGCCAGGTAGAGGGGGTGGCATGTGGGCTGCGCGGGGTCTCAGGCAGTGGTTTGGTTTTTTTGTGTGTATATTTTTAGCAAATTTATAGGGGAAGGTAACGGCAGGTATGTATATATATATATATATATAGATAAGATATATCTATATTCTTATAAAATATATATATCCAGACTTGTATTACACAACACATTTGGCAACTAATTCCCCCCCCCCATTTGGCTGCTCCCTCCAGAAGAAATGTTGAACCCGATAGAGCAGAGAATAATATATATATTCTCTGCTCTGTCGGGTTCAACATTTCTTCTGGAGGGATCAGCCAAATGGGGGGGGGCGCATTTAGTTCAGATTGTCCACATGCCACCACCCCCCATGTGCGTATGTGTATATATGGTCTGAGGTCTGTGCGTGGGTGTATATATATATCTGCATGTTTATATATATGTATATATAGGTCTGCGTGTTGATATATACGTATATGTCTGTGTGTGGTATCAAAGCATCCCTACTCTATACACAGCGCTCCTTGTCCCTATAATATATATGATCATGGGTTACCTTTTTTTATATTTTTATACTACTCCTATTAAATTAACAGTAATTTTTGATGTATTTTATTCAGTAGAAACTTTTTTTTGCCTATATAACATGTGCTATGTGAAAATAAAATGGTTTTGTGTGTACATTTTAATTTAGTTAGTGGATTCCAGTCCAGTGCAGTGAGAAGCAAACGTAATGCATTATAGATGCGCTGCGAGGCGGAGCGGAGTGAAATCAAGCCTGCAAAATGTTTGCTTCTCTTCGCTTTGCTACGCTGTGCATCGCTACATGCTCAGTGTGTCTCAGCCTTTATTCCCGCATTGCTAGTTTACCGAATCAGTTTGTATACTTGTTACTGACCCTGCTTGTTCTATGGACCCAATCTGTTGCCGACTTTGCCTGCCATTTGACTATTCTCTCTGTGTATTCCC
Source organism: Leptobrachium leishanense (assembly GCA_009667805.1). Lineage (NCBI taxonomy): Eukaryota > Metazoa > Chordata > Amphibia > Anura > Megophryidae > Leptobrachium > Leptobrachium leishanense. Next base: position 39,733 of record RXON01002024.1, on the reverse strand, counting down.
TGCCTGTTCTGTTTGCTTCCTGTTGCTACTGGTGTGCGCCGATTCTCACCATATACACTAACGCAGTACAAGTGCCTAAACATTGCTGACCCGGTTTAATTATAGCTGCTGATGTAACTGAATAGAACGGTAATCTCTTCTGCATTACCAAACAAAACCTCCACCACTGCACTCTTCCATAATACCTCCTAGATCGGGTGAAGGACTGTGAAGGCACTTGCTGCCACCAAAGAAAAAATATTTGGGAGCACTGATGCCTATACCAGATTCATATCATTTTAATATTTGACCGCAGGGTCCAACCCTGCACTCTTTCACAATACCACAGAGGGGTTACGGTGTGAAGGCACTGTTGCCGACACTAAAGGCCCAATTTTAAAGCACCTATTGTTACTTTCATCCAAAGCCTGCATAAGTTTCACTATAATTTAGCCAAAAAAGTCACTAAACTTGTTCTGCGTGTCCTAAAATGTCTCCTCTTTTCATACAGACTGCCGCCCCAAGCAGTTGTTTATGAATAGATTAAAGTATACACATTTACCGTCATTTGATATGTCATTTTTTTGTTTTTAAATGTTTCTATACATCCTAGAAATCCACCACTTCACGGGCAGGTTATTGGGACCTCCTAGGCACGATATTTGAAGGAATTTTTCGTTTTTATTCTTAACCTGTATTTCATAAAAAACTCACTGTTCCTTTAAAAATGTTCTTTTTAAAACTTTTTGTCCTTGTTTCCTGTCCCCCAGGGCACTGCCCGGAACCCCATACACCTTTTATGGCAAATATCTTGCATATAATATATGCCCTCTTTTGGAGGGCACTCTAAAAATCTAACTTTCGAGTCCCATTTACTTACATTGAGTTCGGATCGTGTTTGAGTTCGAACTCGAACTTTTGAAATTGTTCGAGTTCGAAGTTGAACAGAACACGGGGGCATTCAGCTCATCCCTACTGAGAGGTAGAAGTAATAGTGGCACCATTCACCTAAAGGGAAATGGGTGCAGGAATGTTAGTTTTAGAGGGAGGGTAGACGAGAAGTTCAGTTTTAGAGAGGTTAAGCTTTAGGAAACGAAAAGTAATTCAGTTGTAGACAGCTGACAGGCAGGCAGTAACACGAACCTCTCTGTCTCATTTCTGCAAAATATTTGGGAATTGAGGTGATCTGTGTCTTGTCACTGGCTGCCTGCAAGTATTTTGGGGGTCTCACAAATTTCTACAAAACGTTTGGGAATTGAGGTGATCTGTGTCTTGTCACTGGCTGCCAGCAAGCATTTTGGGGGTCTCACAAATTTCTACAAAACATTTGGGAATTGAGGTGATCTGTGTCTTGTCACTGGTGCCAGCAAGTATTTTGGGGGTCTCACAAATTTCTACAAATCATTTGGGAATTGAGGTGATCTTCTGTGTCTTGAGTCGTTCAGGAATTGCTATGATGGAGTGCGACCCTGAAAGATGGTCAAGCGAAGAACGGGTGGGACAAAATGACATTTTCTGTAGCTCTGTGCCCTGATCATGTGGGGTTTAAATTATTCTGTTGATCAATGAGAACTCAGGATAACTTGCCTCCAGTGGACTTCATTAGTCATAGATAGTCATTCTACCTGTCCATCCATAGTCTGATAAGCAAGTCAGTCGTACAACTATGGATCCAGTGAATGAGCAGCATTATATTATCAATAGATTGGACTTTCTACAAACAATGCTGTAGATAAATATATGGCTTTATGACTCCTCTTTACCAAATAAATATAATGTTTTATGTCTATTCTCTTTCATCTCTTTATAATTGAATGACCCGCAGGATCAGTAATGAGAATCCGCTCACTCCTAGCATTTTAGGTATCAGCTGTAGAGGAAATAAGAAGAATAAATAGAACATGGACTTCTGGTCTTCTGAGTAACATTAAGCCAGGGGTTGGGAACCTGGGTTCTGCAAATATTTTGGAGCTACAGTAAATCTCCCATGAAGATGCCACTCATTAGATTGGCTGAACATCATGGGAAATGCAGTTCTAAGACATCCGGAGGGCCAAGGTTCCTGACCCCTGCTCAGCTAAGGAGAGGCAGAGAGATGGTGGGTTTTATTTATACACGCACCAAACACTTCCCATTTGGGGTTAAAAACAAAAACATGGAAAGAGTAACTGGGCTGTTACTCCTGACTGTTGCAGCCGCTCCGGTGAGTATGGGTGCGACGCCATTTTTTTGGTATGTATGTATATTATGCTTGTAACACCAGTTCGTCGTTTTTCTGCTGTTCCTCTTTCCATGTTTTTGTTCTTAACCCCAAATGGGAAGTGTTTGGTGCGTGTATAAATAAAACCCACCATCTCTCTGCCTCTCCTTAGCTGAAAAGCAGCAGGAGGGGCTTGGAGCTGCTCAGTAGAGCAGCTTTTGGTACATTGGTTAGGTATTCACTCAATAAAGAGGTGTCTTGAAGGGGCGAGTGAGCTTACGTTGCAATGGCCATTGAAACAAACTAAAACCTCATGGTGTTTTGTTGTACATGGAATACATAGAAACGAGCGCAGATGACAACTTTTTTTCTCTTGCTATGTTTTATACATTAACTGGGCTGTTACTCCTGGCTGTTGCAGTCGCTCCGGTGAGTATGGGCGTGACGCCATTTTTTCTGTATGTATATTGTGATTAATAGTAGCATCATAATAATATTATGAACAGAGCCTTTGTTTTATTTATTTATTTAATAACAAGTTGTTAAGACTGCCCGGTGGGCAGTCTATTGCTGTTGTCGCCAGCTCAGAATTCATGTCCACATATTTGTTTTTCAATGTCCTATCCAAGAGTATCTCTCTATATAAATGTGTTTAACGCATTCGTAGCCGTCCCATCCGCAACAGGAGGGCAAACTGAGCAGCTCTGATGGGTGCACGCACAGCTGACAGCGCATTACAAAGGTATTTATATATTAGAGCAAGTTCCTCTTCCCTCTTAGATTGTAAGCTCACAGGAACAGGACCCTCTTAGATTGTAAACTCACGGGAGCAGGACCCTCTTAGATTGTAAGATCACGGGAACAGGACCCCTTAGATTGTAAACTCGTGTGACCCTTTAGAATGCAAACTCGTGGGACCACCTAGAATGTAAACTCATGGGACCCCTTAGAGTGTAAACTCTTGGGACCCGGTAGATTGTAAGCTCATGGGACCCCTTTGATTGCAAGCTCATGGGACCCCTTAGATTGTAAGATCATGGGACCCCTTAGATTGTAAACTCATGGGATAGATTGTAAACTCATGGGACCCCCTTAGATTGTAAACTCATGGGATAGCTTGTAAGATCATGGGATAGATTGTAAACTCATGGGACCCCTTAGATTGTAAGCTCATGGGATAGATTGGAAGCTCATGGGACCACTTAGATTGCAAGATCATGGGACCCCTTAGATTGTAAACTCATGGGATAGATTGTAAACTCATGGGACCCCCTTAGATTGTAAACTCATGGGATAGATTGTAAACTCATGGGATAGATTGTAAACTCATGGGACCCCTTAAATTGTAAGCTCATGGGACCCCTTATATTGTAAAATCATGGGACCACTTAGGCTAGGGTCAGAGTGGGGCAGTCGGAACGCGCGTGCAGGCGCACTAAATCACGGCGGCAGTAGCAGCACATAACGGCCAATGACGGCCAATATACGCAGTACGTGCGTACAAAAGTGCGCCGACACCACGCAACCGGCAAATGAACGCATTTTTATCAGAACGTGAAACCGCTGCTACAGACGTACAGAGTGCGCTGCGGCCGCATGGCAGCGTGTGTGCGTGATTAGGAGACGTCAGACGCTGCTAGTGTGCGGCCTACATAACGTTCAAACAGCCGGATTTCCCTAGAATTGTTTTTACCCCACCGTCATGAAATACGTCCAGAATTGCGCATCGTCTGACCACTTAAGCGTATTCCGTGAAAAAATGCGTGCGCACGCATCGACGTACATTTTGACGCTGGCCGCAGAAAATGCGCTCATCTGTCCCTAGCCTTAGATTGTAAGCTCATGGAATAGATTGTAAGATCATGGGACCCCTTAGATTGTAAGGTCATGGGGTAGATTGTAAACTCATGGGATTGATTGTAAGCTCATGGGACCCCTTAGATTGTAAACTCATGGGACCACTTAGATTGTAAACTCATGGGATAGATTGGAAGCTCATGGGACCACTTTGATTGCAAGCTCATGGGACCCCTTAGATTGCAAGCTCATGGGACCCATTCGATTGTAAACTCATGGTGAAGTGGAAATAGGCTGGAGGATGGCCGCCATTATAAGCCAGGCGACCATCTTGTTCAGAATATTGGTTCACTTGTATATAACTAGGCAGGTTTTTAGCTGAAACTAGAATGAGGTATACGTAGGAATTTAGGAATGTGCTAGATTAGCAGGAAAGCAATTAAAGCCCTGAGAAAGATCTCTGCTGTTCCTGGCACAGAGGAGAGAAGCGAGATAGATACTCCAAGGTCGTTGGGGCCCGCAGAAAGACAAAGGAGTATAGAGATCAGACCAGGTGCCATTTGTAACAAATAATTGAAGACGCTAGGGAACGGGCGCAGCCCGGGACAGTAAGAGCAACTAATCATGATTTACTGAAACTAACACAAAGTTTGCCAATTTACGGCCAATTAATGATATGTCTTTTGTATTAACAAAAGGGAGGTATTAACCCACGTGGGGCGGGATAGTGTCACCGGGAGGTGGGCTAATTGGGATGTACCTAATTATGTATTTGGGGTATAAAACCTCAGGACACTGTATAATCGAGGCTCAGTCTTTGCGATTCAATCCTGTCTGAGCATTCTGTGACGTCACAATAAAGTTTGCCTTTCCTGAAGAGACTCGTGTTCAGACAATCCTTACTCATGTCCGGTCCGGTCTCGTCCCGAGTGAACCAAGTGGATTCCGGTAACATTTCTGGGGGCTCGATAGCCGGGATTTGGGCCCTTGCCGGCACGGTAACAATTGCTGGACACTGTAGCGGTTGACTGCAGGTGCGAGTGATCCCACTGGTTGGGCGTCTGTTGAAGGTGAGCTGACATCTGCAGGCACCAAGCAGGATTTCCTGTACAGTGGACCTCGTCTCGTCCCAAACAGACCCCCAGCCCGGGAAGCTGGGACACCCCTGAGTCCGAGGAAACAGCGAACAGCGCAGCGATAGGTAAAGTGTCTTCTATGTTTGTATGTCTAATGGAAATACCGGTAGAATTGGAAACATCCAGCCGTAGTTGGATAAGGAGACCCGTGGCCACGGTCTCGTTGGCATACCGAACCCGCCACATATAGCACGGGGCTAGAAAGTGGCTAGCGCGTGTCTGGACGCGGGGGATCGGATGCTAACTATTGATTGTATTGATTGATTGTATTGGAGTCTGCATTTGAGGGAGATGGGAGCCGCGTGGAGTTGCGTTGTCGTAGTCGGTGTTTGTAAATAGAGCTTCACCACGTGGACAAAGGAAAGGCGGAGAGATTTCTGTGACTGGGCTTAGAGCCCTGTGTCAGTGCTAGTGTGTACGTCGTGTAGTGAAGAGGGCTCATTGGGGCCAACGGTAGCTGCAGAGATAGTGGTGCCGGGTGGGTAAAATTACTCATAGGCAAATTGGACTTGCAGGTGGAAGCGTAGTTATAGAACGGGGTGCACATAGTCACAAGCAGTCAAGAGTTAGAGTTCAACCAATTGGGTACAGGGAGCCAAAAGGAGGGACGGTGTGCCCTCGGCTAGTAGAAAGAGTTGAATTGTTTATGTATTGTTTTGTGCTGAAAGTATCTTGTACAGTATGGGTTATGAATGATTGCTGAGACTGCTGTGAGTGATCGAGCGCCTACTCGCATTGCGAGAAAGCAAACTTGAGAGTGGACTCCCAAGGTATGTTTCCGGCTCAGGCGACTGCAGTCCGGCTACTGACAGAGGAAGCGGGTCAGACACATATGAATTGTTATACAAAACAGAGGTAGTGTAGCGATAACAATGTCCTTCTTGAGTATGATGGATTTCAAAAACTTTTCGTAATCCTCTTCAGGGTATCCCTCAAATGAAGAGAGAAAAAGACATCATAGTGCGACCCGTATATCACTTAGTGGAAAGAATAGATGAATAGATCTCACTCACATGAAGTGGAACCCTCCTGGTTCTGGGTCAGTCGTTTTTAGGGTCGTTCACTGGCCACCCAAGTGCCCCTCTTGGAAAGGATTGGTTCTCCTGTTGAGGATAGATATCCAGATTATCCGGAGGTTACTGAATCCAAAGAGTCCACTCGAAGGAGCCCATAAAAAACTCCAAAGAGTATAGGGTAAATGAAAACATTAAAAATGTTTTTAAATGAATAAAATATTTAATAACAAATAAAAACAAAAACAATATGCCAGGACGCGTTTCGCCAAAATAGATAATGTATCTAAAGGCTTCCTCAGCTGGCATATGAATTGTTGACTGAAGTACCAGACCGTAAATTCCAAGTGTTCTTGCTAAAGAGTAACATCTGTATTGTACAAAGGTTACTGTTTTTAAGAGTAACAATGGGTAACGGGTCATCCAAGCCCAAAAAGGTAAAGAAGGGTGAGACACCCTTAGGATATATGGTGCGGAATTTTGAAGCACTATATACAACACATGATTATGGTGTAAAATTAACTAGAGAGAAATTAAGGAATGTGTTCAATGGTGTGGCCACTGCTAGTTCCAGATTGGCCAGAGCAGGGGTCAATGGACCCGGCGCTAATACAGAAAGTGCATTCCCAAGTAACCGGGAAATGCGGACATCCTGAGCAGTACCCATATATAGATATATGGAAGTATTGTGTAAAGGATAAAAATCATTTTATAATGATGGTGGGACGTAACAAGAAGCAGGTACCCCCCAATAGTGAAAATAATAAAAAGAAAAGACCGGTGTTGGTAGAACAGCCGGATGAGATTGATTCCCTATCCCCACCCTATCCATCACATTATGGGGCAGCTAGAGAAGCTTTGCGTGCCGCGGTTGTGCAGGTGGAGAGGGGGAGGCGGGCAGCTGCTACCGCTCCGCCGGCTTCCTCCGCTCCAGCGGGCGGAATTGCGGAAGAAGAGGAGGGGGCAGTGGGTGGAAGAGATAGAGAGGTCCCACCAGGAAAGATCGAAATGCCCGATGGGAGCATATATAAATTGGTAGACCAAGAGGACAGTGATGATGATGATGAGAGTGAAGGTGTAAAACAAGGTGCTACCACTCGCGCAGCGAACAATATATATAAACCCCGAGACCCATATCAGCACAACCCCAGTAAAAGTAAAATGCAGATGCCCCTACGGGAAGTGCCAGGTCCCTTATTGGAAAACGGAGCACCTGGGCCAGTGCAATACACATATGTTCCATTTACAACGACAGATCTGTTCAATTGGAAAACACACACACCACTGTACTCCACTAATCCCGCAGCGGTGGCCAGTATGATAGAGTCAATTATGCTCACACATAACCCCACATGGGCAGATTGTCAACAATTAATGCTGACAATGTTCACTACTGAGGAAAGAGCACGAATAAATAGTAGCGCGTGAAAAATTCTGCTTGCCCAAGCCGTGGAAGATGCCAGAGCCCAGCCAGAAGCGTGGGCAGAGGATCACTACCCCAAAACAGATCCCAAGTGGCCATACAGTACCGCTGCAGGTGTTGCCCACCTGCAGACGTACCGCACAGCGGTAATAATGGGTGTTAAAGCGGGAGGGAAGAAGCCCACAAATATGGGGAAAATAGCGGATATTGTGCAAGACTCTAAAGAATCCCCAAGCGCATTTCTAGAAAGATTACTAGATGCCTATAGGATGTATAGTATAGCTGTGGAGAATCAGAGATTAATTAATTCTTCCTTTGTGGGTCAGTCACAGAGAGATATATGGAATAAAATACAAAGACAGGATGGGTTTTTGGGTAAAGGTATTAGTGAGTTGGTAGAAATTGCTAATAAAGTGCATCATAACCAGGATTTGGATGAAAAACGGGAAGAAATGAAAAGACAAAAAGGGCATATAGGGGTGGTTGGATATATGGGAAATGGAGGAAGAGGTGCCCCAGACAGAGGTAGAGCGAGGGGTCATGGAGGCAGAGGTAGGGGAGCCCCCTGGGTACCCCCAGGACCCAATCAGTGTGCCTGGTGCCGGGGCGAGGGTCACTGGAAAGATACTTGTCCGGCACTTTTAGCTAAATTTGGGGCACAAAGGAAAGCTGGGGAACCGGGAGGCCCCCAATGGATAGGTAACAAACGGCAGGTATGAGAGAAATGACGGTGCCAGTGCAGGGTTTGTTGAGTTGGCGGGAACGTCATTTGAAGGGCAAGGTACATATTGACACGGACCTGGGCCCATCCCGCTCGGTAATCACGAGCCCACGGTCACTATGAGAGTGGGAAATAAAGATGAAATTTTTATGATTGACACCGGTGCCGAATATTCTGTTGTAACACAGCAAATTGCTCCCCCGGTAGGAACTGAGGTTGATATCGTGGGAGCAATGTGGGTGTCCGCAAAATACCCCTTTCTTGCTTCACGGAAATGTAGTGTGGGTGGGCACAATGTTGAACATGAATTTTTGTATATGCCCGAATGTCCCATCCAGCTCCTGGGGCGGGATATCCTTTGCAAATTGCAAGCCCAAATTACATTTCTTCCCGGGGGTCACGCTAGATAAGACCTGCCTGAGAGTGGCAGCTCTGCATGGCAGCACAGCCCAGCCAGCCAGTGCATCCAACCCGCAAAGATTGCAGTAATTATGCCCAGAGAAGAAGAATGGCATACAGCACCAACGCCGCTGGCCGACCCGGACCCGTACACACTACTCCTGGGAATCCCTGGTGTATGGGCCGAGGAGAATCCGCCCGGACTAGCCGTAAATATCCCTCCGGTGTACGTTGATTTAAAACCAGGTGCAACACCTGTGGCCCTAAGACAATATCATATCCCACAAAAGGCCAAGCAGAATATCCAGACACATTTGCAGAGACTTAAAGATCACGGCATATTGAAATTCTGCGTTTCACCGTGGAACACACCCCTATTGCCAGTACTGAAAGAGGGCACACAAGAGTACCGCCCAGTCCAGGATTTACGTGCGGTTAACGAAGCCACAGTAACCTTACACCCGTGGTTCCTAATCCATACAATCTGTTGGCATTAATCCCTGGAGATACAAAATATTACACGGTGCTTGATTTAAAAGACGCTTTTTCTGTATCCGCTTGGCTCCAGCAAGCCAGCCCCTTTTTGCGTTTCAATGGGAGGACTCAACCACGGGAGCGCGTCATCAAATGACCTGGACACGCCTCCCTCAAGGTTTCAAGAACTCGCCCACGATTTTTGGGTGCGCGCTCAGCCAGGATCTCCTGTCTTTCAACGCTCAGCCAGACAAAGTTGTTCTATTACAGTATGTTGATGATTTATTACTGACTTCTCCCACAGAAAAAGACTGTCTCTCTGCCACAAAAGCCCTGCTACATCTCCCGTGCCATGCAGGTTACAGAGTGTCCAAAAAGAAAGCACAAATATGTAAACAGACTGTGAAATATCTAGGTTTTCAATTAACAGGTACCAAGCGTGCACTGGGGGCAGAGAGAAAAGAAGCAGTGTGCCGAATACCCCAACCAAAGACAAGGAGACAAGTCCGTGAATTCCTGGGAGCCGCAGGCTTCTGCCGCCTGTGGATCCCCAACTTCGCAGACATTGCTAAGCCCCTCCATCAAGCCACAAGAGGGGGAGAGCATGACCCCTTTCTCTGGGAAGAAGAACAAATAGCAGCCTTTCTGAAATTAAAGACTCTGTTAATGGAAGCTCCAGCTCTGGGACTGCCAGATCACAGCAAGCCTTTCCAGCTGTACGTGCATGAACACAATCAAACAGCTACAGGAGTGCTGATTCAGAGTTTTGGCTCTTGGCTAAGGCCTGTGGCCTATCTCTCCAAGCAACTTGATCCTGTGGCCTGCGGCCTACCCCCATGCCTGAAAGCTGTCGCAGCCACAGCAATGCTGATAGACAAGTTCTTCATGTCAAGGTGCCCCATGCTGTCAAAGCCCTGCTGGACGTAAAAGGAAGCTACTGGTTCAGCAATAGCCGGATGACAAAGTACCAAGCTATGATGTGTGAGAATCCACGGGTTCATTTGGACCTCATCGCTACCTTGAACCCTGCTACTTTACTGCCTGACTGCGAAGAGGATCCAGATCATGAATGCCTCCAAGTCATGGAAGAAGTGTTCAGTAGCAGGGCAGACTTGAAAGACGTACCCCTAGACAAATACGATCTACAGCTATTCACTGATGGTAGCAGTTACATGGATGATGGGAAGAAAGTCTCCGGCTATGCGGTTGTCTCAACGGAGGAAATTATTGAAGCAAATCCTCTATCTGGCCATACATCTGCACAACTGGCTGAAATAACAGCCCTGACCAGGGCCCTACAACTCTCGGAAGGTAAAAGAGTAAACATCTACACAGACTCCAAATATGCCTTCATGATTGTCCATGCACATGGTGCACTCTACAAAGAAAGAGGTCTACTAACTTCCTCAGGACAGCAAATCAAATATGCAGCTGAAATAACAGCCCTTCTGGATGCCGTATGGAAACCAAGTGCTGTCAGCATCATGCACTGTCGTGGCCACCAGAAAGGTCATGATGAAATCCCGGAAGGCAACAGGCGTGCTGACCAGGCCGCAAAAACGTCCGCTAAACCATTGCTAACATCTGATCAAGCCAAAGTTCTGCTCTGCAAGCAAGAGAACCAACCTGCTATGCCAAACTACGAATTCTACATGAACTGGAGAAAATGTGAACCTGGAGGCGAATTTATTGAAATTGTTTTGCACAAATGGCACAATAACTACGAACTGTTAGAACTCAATCATGATTATATCCAATGGCTTTTCCCAACCCGGTCCCAAGGTCGAAATTTCTACTCTACTCCTCTGAACCCTCAAGAGACTCATCTTATGATTAACACCTCAGAAGTTCAGCACAGACTCCGCCGAGCATACAAAATGATGCTGAAATTCTTCGGCGTAAAATTAATGTGGGAGTACGGAGAAGATAATGACACAGCAGTAACAGAAGATGACACAGCAGTAACAGAAGTTGATCGAGCAGAAAATTTCGCCTCACGTTTTGAAAATCTAACAACCAACCCTCACAATAATTTGAGAATTACACGAATACTGTCAAGTTTGGGAGAACTGGGAGCAGAAGAATACCAAGCCCCATTGGTGAGGTTCTTCCTCAAGGAGATCCTTATCAAGAACAAACTGCCAAGAATGAAGAAAAGTGCGATGAACCTTTTTATACCAGCAGTGAGAGATTCAAAAGAGAGACAAGATCTGCTGTTCTTTGCCTGGAGGTATTATTTCCCAAAAGAAGAATTCATCTGGGGAAACCATGGAGAATTGGCACGATACAAAGCAAAACCAGTGGTGGCTGCACTCCTACCGGCGTCACTGAGTGAATGGACACCTGTGTATTCAGAAAAAGAGAAGAAATGGCTATCGGAAGAACAAGGCGGATATGGAGAAGATGGATGTTCCAGCTAGAGAGTGGACAAATAGTTCTACCAGCAACACTGGCGCCTGAGATTGTAAGGTCGCTCCACGCAAGTACCCATGGAGGAAGAGAAATGATGGAGCAGCAACTGGAGCCGCATTTCTACGTACCAGGACTGTCAGTAATCTGCAAAGCAATAGCCCAGCAGTGCGTCACATGCGCCAAGAATAATCCAAGAACAGGCCCATCTCAACCTCCAGGGAAGCAGCCAATCGGGCTGTCTCCAATGGCATCATTACAGATAGATTTCACAGTGTTGCCACCCTGCAAAGGATACAAATATATACTGGTAATGGTGTGCACCCTAACAGGATGGGTGGAAGCTTTCCCAACGAGAACAGAAAAGACAATGGAAGTGGTGAAAAGTCTGATGAAAGAAATAATACCACGCTACAGACTGCCTCTCAAAATAGGGTCGGACAATGGCCCTGCATTTATACAGAACTGTTTACAGCAACTCGCCCGACTGTTGGGCATCACCTGGAAGTTACATACTGCATACAGGCCCCAAAGTTCGGGAAAAGTCGAGAGAATGAACCGCACCCTAAAGACTTTGATGTCCAAACTGTGCCAAGAGACGTCATTGGGCTGGTTGGATGTGCTCCCGATAGTCTTATTACACATTAGGTGCAGGCCAACCCCCCAATTGAAGCTAAGTCCGTACGAACTTATGTTTGGACGGCCTACCCCTCTGATTAATGGGCTAAGGGGGGGACATGCGGGCATTAGGGGAAATTAAATTTAATGATCAGGTTTTACTGTTGGGTAAAGCAATGCAGAAATTGAATACTTGGGTGGGAGATAATATACCTCACTTTTTGTACCCTCCACTGCATAAATATTGTCCAGGGGATTCAGTATGGGTGAAAGAGTGGAACAATTATCCACTAGGCCCAAAATGGAGAGGTCCTTACTTTGTCCTGTTATCAACCCCCACAGCAGTAAAGGTTGCCGAGGTGGTACCGTGGATACATCACTCCAGACTGAAGGTAGCTGCAGCCAATCCAGAACCAGTATGGAAGGTCGTCACCAACGAGACCAATCCACTGAGGCTAAAGCTAACAAAGACCACAGTCATGAGCCCTTGAGAGATTCGACTGAAAGCATCCAAGATACTCAACCCATGGGTGTTCTGATGGATACAGCGAGATCTAATTATCCACTGATGGAGAATGCTGAGAGGGTTATTTTTAAGGGTCCGGCCCCGACCCGTGATCAACTGGAAATGTCTTTTGTTTTTGAAATTCTGGCGGGGAGGGATTGGGTCTATGTGACTGTGAAGAGAATTGCCCAAGAGTTTTTGACAGTTGGGGGAATTCTGGTACTGATTTTGTTTCTTGCACATCTGATTTATGGACTGTCACGTGAAACATGCCCCAAGTGTCCAAGCACCACCAAAAATCGGAATGGTACACACCCGGTGATGGAGAACCGTACCATGTGGAGACAAAAGCGAGAGGCGCTATCTGGAACCCAGCTGAAAGGACACCTACTTGTTCAGTTTAAATATGACTATGCTAAAAAGTCTGGGCAAACCATGTGTTGGGTGTGTAGTAGACTGCACCCAGAGACAATTCATATACCATTCGCATCTGTCCCAATGAATTTGAGTATGTTTGCATCAGAAAATGTTACAGTACAGACAGTTGATATGTCAAGGGAGAAACCAGAACCCTTCAGTCCCGGGCACCCCATAATAGGACCAGTGTACCAACCAGAGTGATGTTTCCAACTAGGCCTAGATAGGGAGATAAATTACGAGGGTGGGGCATGTAACTCAAGTCAGTTCAATTGGACATCATACATGTACATATTCAGAACAGGACTGAAGGCACATTATATATACATACGATGCAGGCAATTCACAAGAGAGCAAGAGGAGGAGATTGCGAATGCAACAAATGGAAAACAAGATGTGGTAGATATGATGAGACGACTGAGACAGTTTGCAATAGCGATAACAAAGAGAACACTGTACTCATCACCATTCATAGTGAAAGGAGGGTAGCAGGTGTGCTGTGAAGGAGTGTGCTACACATGGGTACCACCTACAGTAACGGGAATGTGTTATTTGGCTAAATTGATCGCAATCCAGAAGGTAAGTGGGGAGGACACTAATTCAGACACAATACTTCACCCTAGGTATCCACTGGTGTTTGAAAGACAGAAGAGAGAGCTATTCAAGAAAGCGGATCGAGTATGGGCATGGCTCCCAGCATGGACTGGATGGGGAAGAGAGTTGATGGCAAGAATGAACAGTTATGCCAGTTTGATGGATGAGATTTTGAATAAGACTAGTTGGGATATTCAGTTGCTGAATCTGGAAGGAGAGATACGAAAGGTGCAAATGATACACAACATGGCACTGGAACAGATTAGTGCAGCCTTGAATGGATTGTGTGAGATGACGATGCATTATGAATGTTGCACTTTTATCAAGAACGCTACACATGACGTCCCTGACTATTACCAGGTAATTCAAGATCACCAAGAAAAGGTAGCACAGTTGCAGAACACAGCAAGGAGGATCGCTGCTGAAGGTTGGAATCCACTCCGTGGGTTCGGAGCAATCAGAGATTGGTTTGGATCCATTCTGAGATTTATTTCACAGATTGGATCTATGATCCTGATGGTGGTGGTGATCCTGATTGCAGGAGCACTACTGTATCGTATAGGGCTTTGTCTCTGGCCGCTATGCAAGAAGGCACTGACACCCACACAGACACAAAATATACCACTGATTATCCCACAAGGTATGTTCCCGACAAAATCAGGCCCCCCCCAAGTATGAGGAACTCGAGAATAAAGATAGTGAGGTGTAGTGGCTACAAGTCTGAGGAGAAGAGCCTGAGGCTTGAGCCAAGGGGCGAATGAAGTGGAAATAGGCTGGAGGATGGCCGCCATTATAAGCCAGGCGACCATCTTGTTCAGAATATTGGTTCACTTGTATATAACTAGGCAGGTTTTTAGCTGAAACTAGAATGAGGTATACGTAGGAATTTAGGAATGTGCTAGATTAGCAGGAAAGCAATTAAAGCCCTGAGAAAGATCTCTGCTGTTCCTGGCACGGAGGAGAGAAGCGAGATAGATACTCCAAGGTCGTTGGGGCCCGCAGAAAGACAAAGGAGTATAGAGATCAGACCAGGTGCCATGTGTAACAAATAATTGAAGACGCTAGGGAACGGGGCGCAGCCCGGGACAGTAAGAGCAACTAATCATGATTTACTGAAACTAACACAAAGTTTGCCAATTTACGGCCAATTAATGAAATGTCTTTTGTATTACCAAAAGGGAGGTATTAACCCACATGGGGGTGGGATAGTGTCACCGGGAGGTGGGCTAATTGGGATGTACCTAATTATATATTTGGGGTATAAAACCTCAGGACACTGTATAATCGAGGCTCAGTCTTTGCGATTCAATCCTGTCTGAGCATTCTGTGACGTCACAATAAAGTTTGCCTTTCCTAAAGAGACTCGTGTTCAGACAATCCTTACTCGTGTCCGGTCCGGCCTCGTCCCGTGGGGAAGGACAAGCCGCCATCTTACTGTTTTATAGTATATATATTATTGACTTTATGATAATGCTACTATTATTCACAATATAATACTATAATAACAGTAATAGCAGCACTATCTATAATAATAAAACTGATTGTGTTTGTCGCAATGCGCATGCGCAAGCTTATCTGCACATGCGCATCGGAAAAAAACGCCGGCACATGTGAGGGACAAACAAAATGCCGATCTTTTGGAGAGGCACACGCAAAACGCCTCTCCCTCTCTCTCGGCCATCATCCCTAAAACCCCTGAGTCCTTTCCTGGGAAGCACCGAGCAGCAAGATCCTGCAGCCAGATCCTGTGTGTACTGAGCAGCGAGATCCTGGATGCGCCGAGCAGCCAGATCCTGGGTGTGTCGAGCAGCCAGATCCTGCAGCCAGATCCTGGGTTCACCAAGGAGCCAGATCCTGGGGAGCACCGAGCAGCCAGATCCTGGGGAGCAACGAGCAGCCAGATCCTGGGGAGCACCGAGCAGCCAGATCCTGGGGAGCACCGAGCAGCCAGATCTTGGGTGCACTTAACAGTCACATCATTGGGAGCACTGAGCAGCCAGATCCTGGGGAGCACTGAGCAGCCAGATTCTGGGGAGCACTGAGCAGCCAGAGCCTCTAAGACAATAGACTGCTCTTCGGGCAGGCTTAACACCTAGTAATTATTAAAATATCACAATAAATAACTCTTCCAGTGCTGACACGTTGTAACAGGAGAGTAGCAGGAATTGTTCGTAAACTCTTATATAGGATCAGGATAATATGAATAACGATAAGACAAATTAATGAAGTAAATCGTCTGCTGCGGCATGACACGCTGTAACTTGTCTCCTGCTTTACATACACAGATGTTGTGGTTGATGTTGCTATAAAAGTGACATTATAGCCGGAGATCTCACTGATCTGTGTCTGTCTCAGTGCAGAGATAGAAAGCTGCTTTATCACACGTATCTGCTGGGGGGATTTTTACTCATTATTCAAGGTAAGACATTATTTTATTTCCACAATTTCCATAAAGAAAGTAACCAGATAGTGACGGTGACACTGATTAAATGCTGATTTCACACCATACAGGCAACAATAGAATTGATCATTACTTTCTCCTCCATCCCTCAGGTTCCTGTGGACAGATTGTGATGACTCAGAATCCAGAGTCTGTTACTGTGTCACCTGGAGATACTGTCACCATGTACTGTAAAGCCAGTCAAAGTTTAAGCAGTGCACTAGCCTGGTACCAACAGAAACCAGGACAATCTCCACAGCTTCTAATTCATTCTGCAAGCAGCAGACAGACAGGGACCCCAGCGCGTTTCAGTGGCAGTGGGTCTGGAACTGATTACACTTTAACAATCACAGGAATATTAACAGAAGACGCAGCAGTTTATTCCTGTCAGCAGCATTACAGCTACCCTCTCACACAGTGATACAGAGCCGTACAAAAACCTTCCTCTTTTGCTTCCAGTGTCAGTTAATTGAATCTGTTACGTAAGATCTAATAATATTGTAATAGATTCTCTGATATGTGCATTGTTTAATACATTATATGCTAATAAAGTTATACACCTCTTCAATACCGAGGGATTTTCCAGGAAGCCGCTGACCGCTGCCAGTGTTGTGTTTCCTTTTATTTCTTTTTTTAAATGATGTTAAATGAATTATACAGATTCTCTGATACCTGCATTGGTTATAGTTACATTATACAGTAATACAGCTATAAAATACTCAGACACAGCGAATAGGATTTGTAAAAAATAAATGCACTAAATAGTAAATGCAAAGGGTCCAGGACTTATTATTATTAATAAAATAGGATGGGTGGGGGAGGGGGTGATTATCCATACTGTCCTACATACAATTTAATTTAACGTCAAGCTAAACAAAACAGAAAGCTAACCAATCAGAGCCAGCGTCTTATAATGTCTCGCTATGCCCATATGATGATTGTAAGCTCATGGGATCTCTGGCTGAGCACTTGTATAAAGTGCTGCATTTCCAGGACAATTATCCTGCAGGCAGGGACGTCTGTTCATTATGTTTTATTATTTATTATGTCACCTGTCTGAGCTTCCCCCATTGTAAAGCGCTACGGAATCTGTTGGTGCTGTATAAGTACATGTAACTGTAAATAGAATCAGACCCAACCAGTACAGAAAAAGTGTAAAAATAATGTATTAAACGCACAGTATGCGTCATTGCATTGCACCTATACATGAAAAACATCCCAAACTCGGAGCCCTATTTCAAAACACTTGTTATGGTTAACAAATGAACAGTTAACCCCTTCACTGCCAGTTTTCCACATTTACAGGGTTATTCAAAGAGCACCAAAATTCCACCAGAATGTCAGTGTTCTTTCGTTCCCCGCACTTTGGTAAATTCGAATTCCCCGACCCAGATGAATTTAGCATTCACTGCAGGGTCCCCGAAGTGCAGGGAAAATCTGCCGAACGCATCCAAAAAAATCACCACATCGAATGGAAAAAATCGCCACAAAAAACATCGGATCGATCCGACAAGCATCGGAAAAAACACTGAAAGCACCCAACGATCCGTCGCAAAACTGCCGAACGAATACAGAAAAAGCCGACGATTCGTCGAACAGAGCGCCAGCCAGCCGCCAGAATTTATTTTTGTAGAAATCTGTTTCGTATTTCAGGTCTTGAAATCGCATAGCTGCCCTTGCATGTCTTGATAAAAGTCCAGAAGAGGACTGAAACGTCAGCTTGTCTTTTTTCACTTAAGATGGAATAAAAACCTGTTGTACTTTTTATAAGCAAGCCTTCAGTGTGCGCCTCTTCCTTTGGAGCTTGTGTCTACCATATACAGTATTGGCTGTATCGGAGCAGGTAAATGCTGCCTTACTATAAAGCACAGGGCTCTTGGATTATATCTGTGTATATATATATATATATACATATATAAGGTTTATTATTGCAGAAGCCATTTACACATCTGATCACAGCAATTCAAAGAACTGTGTCCCAGAGCGCCTGTGCTACATTCCCCATATGCAGCAAGGAATTCTGGGTAAGACCTGCAAATGACATCTGTCTCACTTTTTTGCATATTGGGTCTGTTTTTACACATGGACGTTCCTTCCGCTCTTAAAACCGTCTGACCCCGGCCTTAAAGAGTTTGAATTCCATTTTTTTCTGCAAGATAAAACAGCTCCCAAGCTGTACTATCGAGCTGTAATTTTGCTATTTGGCCAGCAGGTGGTGAACTCTACCTCCCAAGGAATGCAAACATCTGAAAATGAGCTTTAAATATTTGAATCTATATTTAAGACACAGTTTAAATGTATGTATAATGCAAATTTGTTTTCCAGCAATCCACTGGGTCCTAGCGGTGAAGTAATGGAAAACAACGTAGTAGTGAAGGAGTTAATCCCTCAAACAGCTTCAAATGGTTAAAATCTAAAATCCCTACCGCATCTTGTGCAGATTTAGGGCTGACCCAAGTGCTACTTTTACACCCTCAGGCAGGGCCGCCATCAGGGCATTACGCCCAATGCTGCCGTAAGCGGCCCGGGCCCGGTGAGGGCCCGGGCCGCAGGGGCCCGGGGGGGGATCCCGGGCCCCCGACGGCAGAGGCGTCGCCCTTTAACAGCTCCGGTATCGGACTCGATGAGTCCGAATCCGGAGCTGTGTCCCTGCTGCTGCTGCTGCTGCTGCTGCAGGAGCCGGAGGAGACACTGTGTCTCCTTCGGCTCCTGGCAGCTTCACTTCCTGGCTGGGCGGGGCCAAGCAGCGTGTGAGGGGCCTCCCAAGCACGTTTCTTTGGCTCCGCCCCTCCACTCAGTGAAGCTGCGCGCCGGAGCTGGAGGGGCCTGGAAGAAGACAGAAGAAAAGAAGAGAAGAAGATTAAAGAAAAGGTGAAGAAAAGAAGAGCTGAAGAGCAGAAGACAGAAGAAAAGAAGATAGAAGACAGCGAGTGGTGAGCCAGGGCCCAGACCCTAAGACCCAGGGCCCAGACCCCAAGGCCCAGGACCCAGACCCTAAGGCCCAGACCCAGGGCCCAGACCCCAAGGCCATACCCAGGCCAAAACCCCAGGGCCCAGACCCCAGGACCCAGACCCTAAGGCCCAGACCCAGGGCCCAGACCCAGGGCCCAGACCCCAAGGCCCAGACCCCAAAGCCCAAACCCAGGGCCCAGACCCTAGGGCCCAGACCCCAAGGCCCAGGACCCAGACCCTAAGGACCAGACCCAAGGTCCAGACCCCAAAGCCCAAACCCAGGGCCCAGACCCCAAGACCCAGACCCTAGGGCCCATACCTAAGGCTCAGACCCAGGGCCCAGACCCCAGGGCCCAGACCCCAAGGCCCAGACCCAGGGCCCAGACCCCTAGGCCCAAACCCAGGGCCCAGACCCTAAGGCCCAGACCCAGGGCCCAGACCCCAAGGCCCAGACTCCAAAGCCCAAACCCTAGGCCCAGACCGCAGGGCCCAGACCGCAGGGCCCAGACCCCAAGGCCCAGACCCCAAAACCCAGGGCCCAGACCCCTAGGCCCAAACCCAGGGCCCAGACCTCAAGGCCCAGAACCCAGACCAAGGCCCAGACCCCAAAACCCAGGGCCCAGACCCCTAGGCCCAAACCCTAGGACCCAGACCCCCAAGGGCCAAGGGCCAGGGATCAGACCCAGAGACCAGGGCCCAGGCTAGACCCCAGGCCCCAGAGCCCAGACCCAGGGACCAGACCCCAGGCCAGACTCCGGGCCCAGACCCCAGGCCAGACCCAGGGACCAGGCCCAGCCTAGACCCAGGGCCCAGACCTCAGGGACCAGACCTCA
Organism: Leptobrachium leishanense; assembly: GCA_009667805.1. Lineage (NCBI taxonomy): Eukaryota > Metazoa > Chordata > Amphibia > Anura > Megophryidae > Leptobrachium > Leptobrachium leishanense. Next base: position 19,823 of record RXON01002024.1, on the reverse strand, counting down.
GGGACCAGACCCCAAGGCCCAGTCCCAGGGACCAGACCCAGGGCACAGGCCCAGACCCAGACCCAAAGGCCATCATACACAGCCCATTTCTGTGAGATTTATTGCTGTGGATTCTGTGATACGTTCAGACACACTGCTCATTACTGTGAGTTTTATTGCTGTGGATACTGTGATACGCTAATACACACTGCACATTACTGGGAGTTTTATTGCTGTGGTGCTATGTTATGTCCTTTTTTTTAAAGGGGGAGAAAAGCTGTTAGAGGTTGAGGGAGTGCCAGGGGGGGCCCTGGGGGGCCCCATCGTGAGGTTTAGTAAGGGGCCCCATCATTTCTGATGGCTGCCCTGCCCTCAGGCTCTCGATGAGAGATCCAAAGGCCGGGGTCCGTTTGGTATAATGACCCCCTTGGCAAATAAAGGAGGCTGAGAAAAATCATCTTTATTATTTAACATTTTGATCATTCGGTGAAAAGAAATGCACAGAAATGATCTGCTCTCATGGAAAGCAAACAATCCTAAAATCCTAAAATTAAATGATAATTCCAGTTAATATTCTGCAGGTCGTGTTATGATTTTATCTTCTTTTTATTCATCAGTAAACACACTGTGGTTATAAAACATATTTGCATATTATGCCACATGTCGCCTCGGTCCAGTGACCTGAAGCTGACAGTGAAGTGACAGCTGAAAGCTGTGTGAATGTACTTCCTGCTGACAGTCACTTTCTACGGCATAAACTGCATTTACTGTAAAGTAGCACTAGATGCGGTGGAAGCATCATAACTGCTCAGAGAACAAGACATACCAAGTCTTGCGTCTCAAACTTGCAGAAACAATCCTACTGTCAGGTGAAGCAGAATGCTCTGAGGTTTCTGGCCTCCTGATTGGTCCTCTTCCCGGTAGATCCAACTTGGATGTTAAAGGGATGCTCTATTAAAAGCTGAGTTCCTTTCTTTGCTCTTAAATAATTGGGCAGATGCTGCTGAAAACCTCTATCCAAATATTACTTTTATATATTTTCTTTTATTCCAGGTTATTTTACTTATCGTTTTTCCCTCGTCGTGCGCTGCTCTTTCTCTTCGGCTCCAGGAATCCAAAACTTGGAAGTCCCTTAAGCTTTCTCACGCAATTTCTGCTCGTACGCAACTTCCGTAGCAAAGGAAATGCAAATTGCGCAGCTCTAAGAGACTCGCACACTTACAGGGGTTATTCACAAAGCACAGAAATGTCAGCGCTTTGCATTTCAGTGATTCGATTTCGCCGACCTTTCGTGAATTAACTATTCACCATAGAGCACCGAAGATGTAGTTGCCGCAGACCGCCGAACTGCAGAAAAAAACACAATAAAAATGCATTACAATGTGTCTAAATAATAAAAAGGTCCTTTAAAACAATAATAAAATGTTCAATTACAGAATTTAAAAAATGTTTTTAACAAAAATTGGAAATTAAAAATTTTGTAAAAAAATACAAAAAAGTGTTTAACCCCTTCACTGCTGAGGCATTTCACCACTGTGTGCTGAGCTCATTTTTACCGCTTTCGCTCATCATGTTTAAACGCGATTTAAAGCCACATTTTATTAAATGACCCAGACATATTATATATCGTTCTTTCCGGCAAACTCTGCAGATTCATAATATATCATTTTTATATGTATATGTCATGTCCTGCCTGTATATTATAACAAAAAATACAATAAAAATTGAATTTTTAATTATCTGCAGTGTGTAAAGTGTTTTTTTTCACATTTTAGCACATGAGCGTTTCCGGTTATGTTTTCTATGGGGTGCGCTTGTACAAAAAATTTGAAATGGGGACTTGTTACATTTTGGGGGGGGGGAATTACGTGATTTTTAGCAAACGCACCCCATAGAAAAAAATCATTAGTGCAGCATCATTGTTCACATTATAATTGAAATGTGAACAATATTGCTGCATTAATAAAAACAACACACAAAAAAAACCATGTTTTTGTTTTTTTTTAATTTATTTATTATTTTCATTATTATTATTATTATTTTTTTCTTTACTTTTTACCTAGTCATGTTGGGTATCATTCGAAAGGCCATGCTCAGGCCTTTCAAATGACACCATCCATGACCCCCTAGCTGCCACGGTTCTGGAGATATCGGGGTTCACACGAACCCCCTATCTCCACCAGGGGATTTCCTTGGGAAATCCCCGGCAGCTAGGGGTTCCCTGGCTATCTGACGTTATCACTCTATGCGTGATGTCGTCAGGCAGCGAGGGGAGACCCGGGGGTGGAGCCGCCATCCAAGATGGCGGCCCCCACCGGAGATAGGCTGCACTTCGGCGCCGAAAGGCGCTGAACTGCAACACAGCACTTGAGGGGTTAAAGCCAGGCACCACTTAAAAGGGGAGACTCTCCCCTTTTAAGCGGTGTCTGGCTTTTAGCGCTGCTCTTTCCCGATCGGGAGGGAGAGGGATCCAAACGGATCCCCCCCTCCCTTCCAGGCTATCTCCCGTCATTGCCGGGGGGTCGCCTGGAAATGACGTCATCGTGCATGGCGCGATGACGTCATTTACGCCGGGAGAAGCTTGACTTCAACGTCTGAGGACGCTGAAGTCAGAAAGCCGTGGGACCCCGGACAAGAGGTGAGTATCTCCGCCGGGGGTCCCGCACAGCTGATGACGTGTGGGGCACGTCCTCAGCATGCAACGTGCATCAATGAGGACGTGCCACACACGTCTGCAGCAGTGAAAGGGTTAAATTAATAAAGACGGTTTTCTGTGTATGAAAAGAATAAATAGAAAAATAAAAAATACAAATGATATTTTTTTTTACATTGAAACCTATGGGATTCGCCTGTTTACACCTGTGAAACTGAATCACCAAAAATCTGGGCATTTCACTGACACTTCGGTGCAGTTCGGCGTTCTGTGAATAGATGAGCCATTACTATCTATGGGACAATTTCGCTGCTGCCAAAGATCATCTGGGATCGCTTAAGGCCAGCGAGAAAAGGGTTACAGTAGTCGAGGTGGGAGATAATAAGAGCTTGGATGAGCATTTTAGTAGAGTCCTGGTTTACATTCACTGGTAGTAGATTCATTGATGAAGCTTCTCCTGTCGCCGTTTGACTTTCTCATTTTGAAACACTAGGGGTTATTCAGAGAGTACCGAAAGGTCCTTGACATTTCGTCGCTCTCTGGTTTCCCGCAGTTCCCTGCACTTCAGGAAATCAAAGTTCCCCACCCTGCGGGGAATTCAGCATTCACTGCAGGGTCCCCAGAGTGCAGGAAAAACCCGCCTCAATCCCGCTGAACACCTGTCAAAGACCCATCGAAACCCGTCGGAACAACCATGCCGAACACGCCGGAAAAAGCCAATGAGCTGCCGATCACAGCACAGACAGCCGCCAGAAAAGGCCGAGAAGCTGACAAACCGGGTAAAAAAAAATAAAAAAAATGTTTTCTTTAAAGTTTCAAAATTGAAACATTGTTTGCAAAAAAACTACTGAACGAAAATGCCTGGAATTTACATATAAGATCCAATGAATGATAATAAAAAGGGCTGTTACAGAAAAAAGAAAAGCCAATTAAAAGAAAAGCGGGAAAAGAAATTTAGGCTAGGGTCAGACGAACGCATTTTCGCGTTGTCTGTGAAAATGTACGTTCGAACGAATGGACGCATTTTTTCACGGAGTACGCGACAGCGGTCATACGATGCGCATTTGCATTCGTGATTTTGTACAGATCATCAATAAAACACTTTTTGTGTCTGGACGTTATGTTGGCCGGACATTAGCAGTGTCTGACGTCTCCTAATCACGCACACACGCCGCTAGCGGACGCAGCGCACTCTGTACGCCCGTACTAGTGGTTTGACGTTCTCGAAAATATGCGTTCATTTTCCACTTGCGTTGTGCGGCCGGACTTTCGTGCGACCGTACTTCGTATATTGGCCGTCATTGCCCGTCATTTGCTGCTAGTGCGGCCGTGATTAAGTGCGCCAGAACGCACGTTTAAAGTGCGCTAGTCTGACCCTAGCCTTAGCGGAAAAATCCCAAAAAAAGCCTAAAAGATCCTAAAATATCTATAAATTAAGAGACTTTTTACTGCAGAATAAAATAATAACTGGTTTATTAGATATTGAATAAAAACGGGAATATTCTTAACATTGAAGCCTATGGGATTCTCCTGAATAAACTTGACAAATGAAAACACTGAACAACAGGGCATTTCGGCAACTTTTCACTGTTGTTCGATGTCTGTGAATAGATTAACCATTGCTTCTCTATGGGGGATTTCACTGCCGTCGAACAGGCACTGTACTGGCTGGTAGTTCGCCAAAATTTTGCGAACAGCCTGCACTCTGAATACCTGAATGGCCCCGAAATGTCACCGTCTTGGGAAATTCCCTGTTCAGTGACATTTCGGGGCCAGATCGGCTCTCTCTGAATAACTCTTACTGTGTTTGTGCTGGTTGCAACAACGAGGATTTTCAACACTGTTTACAAATACAGCAAACACCAATGCTCCCTGAATACTCCTCTATGTGTGCCAGTCGCATACTGCAGTATCTGTATCCATGGAGTAAAGCAGGGGATAGCTTCAGAAGAAGTGGGTTTATCCCCACAAATATATGTCAATCTGTCCTAAAGCAAAATGATCAATATGTCAACTGACGAGTCCTTTCGAGGCTTCTTTCTCTGAGCACCAGAAACTGCTATTATATTCCCACGGAAGCCAATTCCTGCCCAATCCACCCCAAAAAAACACAACAAGCCCAGCAGATATTATTTAAAGTATTCACCGAGTTTTGGGAATTTTGGGACAATTATTGTTTGTATTTCTGGAATATTATGGTGTTTCTCCTATTGTATGGGATCTTGCATTTCCCTATATTTCTCCCGAGGTTCTGGTGATCAGTTCATTCTTTCTGAACGTGGGCCGGTCATTTTGGCTTTAGAATATTTCTTTATATTTTTTATACAGATACGTCCATATAGTCTGTGTGATATTTGATCAGATTTGATTTAATATTTCCTTAATATTATTACATATATTTTTATATGTTTCCATGTTTCCATTTACAGTTCTATTGTCCTTTCATTGGAATATGATTCGGCGTATCAGTGCAGCTCCCTCGCTCGTACTTTTCATTCAGTACTTTTCAGTTTTAGCGCAAAGTCCAGATATTAATGTAAGAAGTTGGGGTACAGTGATCAGAAGCTCTTCATTGCTCCCAGCCTTTTTATTTATTATGTTTAACACTTTTCATGTATTTTTCATTATCTATGTTATGCAAAATAGCAAAAGTCAAGGAGCTATTCCACACAGGAATTAATTCAACATCACATCAATTAACTCTTCCAGTGCTGACACGTTGTAACAGGAGAGTAGCAGAAATAAGCATGAATTCTTCCTAAACTCTTATATAGGATCAGGATAATATGAATAACGATAAGACAAATTAATGAAGTAAATCGTCTGCTCCGGCACGACACGCTGTAACTTGTCTCCTGCTTTACATACACAGATGTTGTGGTTGATGTTGCTATAAAAGTGACATTATAGCCGGAGATCTCACTGATCTGTGTCTGTCTCAGTGCAGAGATAGAAAGATGCTTTATCACACGTATCTGCTGGGGGGATTTTTACTCATTATTCAAGGTAAGACATTATTTTATTTCCACAATTTCCATAAAGAAAGTAACCAGATAGTGACGGTGACACTGATTAAATGCTGATTTCACACCATACAGGCAACAATAGAATTGATCATTATTTTCTCCTCCATCCCTCAGGTTCCTGTGGACAGATTGTGATGACTCAGAATCCAGAGTCTGTTACTGCGTCACCTGGAGATACTGTCACCATGTACTGTAAAGCCAGTCAAAGTATAGGCGGCAACCTGCACTGGTACCAACAGAAAACAGGAGAAACTCCACAGCTTCTTATCTATTATGCAAGCAGCAGACACACAGGGACCCCAGCGCGTTTCAGTGGCAGTGGGTCTGGAACTGATTACACTTTAACAATCACAGGAATATTAACAGAAGACGCAGCAGTTTATTCCTGTCAGCAGGGAGCCAGCACCCCTTACACACAGTGATACAGAGCCGTACAAAAACCTTCCTCTTTTGCTTCCAGTGTCAGTTAATTGAATCTGTAATGTCACATCTAATAATATTGTAATAGATTCTCTGATATGTGCATTGTTTAATACATTATATGTTAATAAAGTTATACACCTCTTCAATACCGAGGGATTTTCCAGGAAGCCGCTGACCGCTGCCAGTGTTGTGTTTCCTTTTATTTATTTATTTTTAAATGATGTTAATTGAATTATACAGATTCTCTGATACCTGCATTGGTTATAGTTACATTATACAGTAATACTGATATAAAATACTCAGACACAGCGTATAGGATTTGTAAAAAGAAAAATAATGCACTGAATAGTAAATGCAAAGGGTCCAGGGCTTATTATTATTAATAAAATAGGATGGGTGGGGGAGGGGGTGATTATCCATACTGTCCTACATACAATTTAATTTAAAGTCAAGCTAAACAAAACAGAAAGCTAACCAATCAGAGCCAGCGTCTTATAATGTCTCGCTATGCCCATATGATGATTGTAAGCTCATGGGATCTCTGGCTGAGCACTTGTATAAAGTGCTGCATTTCCAGGACAATTATCCTGCAGGCAGGGACGTCTGTTCCTTATGTTTTTTTATTTATTATGTCACCTGTCTGAGCTTCCCCCATTGTAAAGCGCTACGGAATCTTTTGGCGCTGTATAAGTACCTGTAACTGTAAATAGAATCAGACCCAACCAGTACAGAAAAAGTGTAAAAATAATGTATTAAACGCACAGTATGCGTCATTGCATTGCACCTATACATGAAAAATATCCCAAACTCGGAGCCCTATTTCAAAACACTTGTTATGGTTAACAAATGAACAGTTAACCCCTTCACTGCCAGTTTTCCACATTTACACGGTTATTCAAAGAGCACCAAAATTCCACCAGAATGTCGCTGCATTTTCGTTCTCCGCACTTTGGTGAATCAAATTCCTCGACCCAGATGAATTCAGCATTCACTGCAGGGTCCCCGAAGTGCAGGGAAAATCTGCCGAACGCATCCAAAAAACCGCCACATCGAATGGAAAAATCGCCCAAAAAATATCGGATCGATCCGACAAGCAGCGGAAAAAACACTGAAAGCACTCGACGATCCGTCGCAAAACTGCCGAACGCATACGGAAAAAGCCGACGATTCGTCGAACAGAGCGCCAGCCAGCCGCCAGAATTTATTTTTGTAGAAATCTGTTTCATATTTCATGTCTTGAAATCGCATAGCTGCCCTTGCATGTCTTGATAAAAGTCCAGAAGAGGACTGAAACGTCAGCTTGTCTTTTTTCACTTAAGATGGAATAAAAAACGGTTGTACTTTTTATAAGCAAGCCTTCAGTGTGCGCCTCCAGAGCCGTAGCTAGCTCCTTTAGCACCCGAGGCAAGAATAGAAACTTGTGCCCCCCCCCCCCCCGCTCTGGCTAGACACTAATGTGGCTCACCGTGCCTGCTACTCTTGCTGGCGTCTCTTGCTAGCATTTGTATTGCAGGCATGTGGTGGTGGTGGGCTCCAGGGCAGTGTGGCTGAGTGTGCTGGGCTCCAGGGAAGTGTGACTGATGTCTGTGGTGGGGCTTCAGGCAGGGCCGGACTGGGTTTAAAAAACAGCCCTGAAACTTAGACCAGCGGGGTAGAAAGAAAGAGAGAGAGAGAGGTAGAAAGACAGAAAGAGAGAGAGAGGTAGAAAGAGAGAGAGAGGTAGAAAGAGAGAGAGAGGTAGAAAGAGAGAGAGAGGTAGAAAGAGAGAGAGAGGTAGAAAGAGAGAGACAGGTAGAAAGAGAGACAGGTAGAAAGAGAGAGAGAGGTAGAAAGAGAGAGAGAGGTAGAAAGAGAGGGGGTAGAAAGAGAGAGGGGTAGAGAGAGAGAGGGGGTAGAAAGAGAGAGAGAGGTAGAGAGAGAGAGGGGAGAGAGAGAGAGGGGTAGAGAGAGAGAGGGGTAGAGAGAGAGAGAGGGGTAGAGAGAGAGAGAGAGGGGTAGAGAGAGAGAGAGAGGGGTAGATATAGAGATGGGGTAGAGAGAGAGGTAGAAAGAGAGAGAGGTAGAAAGAGAGGGGGAGAGAGAGAGAGGGGGCAAAGGGGAGAGGGAGAAAAAGGGACAGAGGGAGCAAGCGCAAAGGAGACAGAAGGAAAAGGGGAGAGAAAAGGGGAGAGAGGGGAAAAGGGGAGAGAGGGAAAAAGGGGAGAGGGAAAAAGGGGGACAGGGAGCAAGCGCAAAGGGGAGATGTCACGGACCGCGTTGGTATCGCGGTCCGCACTGAATCTAGGGGGCGCCTGGCAGCGGCTTCCTCGCTGCTCGCTGGCCAGGCGCCGAGTAATAACGCAGCCGGCTGCGCTCACGTGGGAAGCCAGGGGGCGGGGACTGGCGTGATGACGCGGACCCGCCGAGTTTAAAACCCAGCTTCACTATTCACCGGTGCCCTGTCGTGGTATCATTATCCCGCAGAGCTCTCGTGTGTCTTGTGTGTTCAGTTTTGAATTTATTTATTCTGTCTGTGAGCCTTGGCTTTGGCAAACTTATAACTACTCTGTGTATGACCCCTGGCATTGGCAAACGAACTACTCTGTGTATGACCCCTGGCATTGGCAAACAAACCACTCTGTGTATGACCCCTGGCATTGGCAAACGAACTACCCTGTGTATGACCCCTGGCATTGGCAAACGAATTTCCCTGTGTATGATCCCTGGCATTGGCAAACGAACCACCCCTGTGTATGACCATTGGCATTTGGAAAACGAACCATTCTTGTGTCTGACCCCTGGCATTGGCAGTGACACTTCCCACGCTTCTGCTCCTAACTCCGGTACTGAGGTCAGTCTGTGTGGCACCCGAAGCACACATCAGACTACCTCTTATATTACTAGGGTCCAGGGGGGAACGAACTATCCTAGAACCTTATATATATATCTGGTATTCTCTCTTGTCTGTGCTCTGTACTGCCGTTCTAGTAATCTGTCTAGTAGTGACGACCACTCAAGGATCGGAAGGTTAGAGAGTGACCTGCGTATAGGGACCACTACTCTGGTATTTAGGGGGATCCGTGACATTACGACAGGGCCAATGGATCCCGCAGACCTCTCTAACCAGTTGGCACGTATTGCAGCCAGACAAGAAGAGCAGGACCATAGGATGGACCAGTTTGCTCTGGCTCTGCAAACCCTGTTAAACCGGTCCACTGGAGGTACCGCAAACCCTCCGGACCCGGTAGTGCCTATTGTTAAGTCGGTCTCTCCCGAAGGGAATAGGCTTTGTATGAAAGCACCGTTACGATATGATGGTACACCGAATTTATGCCGGGGCTTTTTGACCCAACTGGAAATCTTGTTCGAGAATAACCCAGGATCATGTATGTCAGATAAAGCTAAGGTGGGCTATCTAATTAATCATTTAACGGAGAAAGCTTTATTGTGGGCTACGCCCTTGTGGGAGAACAAGAAACCCATCATATACGATTATGAGGGTTTTACCTCAGAGCTTAAACGCACCTTTGACCCCTCTAGAAGGGCTACTAATGCGGGGAGGTCCTTATTTCACATTAAACAAGGTAATAGGAGGGTCTCTGAATACGCAATAGACTTTAAAACCTTGACTTCAGAGGTTCTTTGGCCGAACGATGTCCTAACCTTGGCTTTTACTGAAGGTCTGAACGACGCGTTTATGTTCGAGTTGGCTCCTCTAAAATTGCCAGAGACTCTTGATCACTTGATCGACTTCTGTATAGCTATGGATGATCAAATTAGGGAAAGGAGACATCCCAGGGATAGACCTAGAAGGCTCTTGCCTCCTTTACCCTTATCGTCCAGAACTACCGTTGCTTCCGGTAACCAGGAAAACGTTAAAACAGATCTACCTGTTGTTGAGCCTATGCAGATAGGAAAGACTGGTATATCGGAGGCAGAGAGAGCTCACAGAAGGGAGAAGGGACTCTGCTTCTATTGTGCCGGGGCAGACCACTTCCGCCTTCAATGTCCTCAGAGACCTAGGGGTAGCAGGGGTGAGAGTGGCAGATCAAGCCAAAGCCCAGCCAATACCCAGGTTATAGGGTCTCTTTATGCCTCTTTCGTAAATAACGAAAAAAAAAAAGTCCAGGATCCTGGTACCAATATCATTGACCTGGGACAAGGTCCACCTTAAGACTGAGGCCTTCTTGGATTCTGGGGCCTCAGGCAATTTTATGGATAAACAATTTGCTGCTAAATGTCTCATACCCCTGGTTCTCAAGGACAGACCTCTTATGGTGGAGGCTATAGACGGAAACCCTCTATCCTGCCCACATATTACCCACGACACTGTTGTTGTATGCATGGAAACAGGAGTATTGCACCGTGAAAACATATGTTTCCAAATCATTGAGTCCCCTTCTTGTCCTGTCGTGCTTGGGTTTCCGTGGTTGGCAGAACACAACCCGGTTATTGATTGGGTCCAAAGAGACATAAGACACTGGAGTCCTCGTTGTCAATCGCACTGTATGGGGAGGGTCAACGTAATCGGTAGCCTCAACGTTGCCACAGCCCCTCCTTTATCCACAGAAGTTCCTGAACAATATTTGGGATTTAAGGAGGTCTTCTCTAAGTCCAGGACTGAGGTCCTACCGCCGCACCGCCCGTACGACTGTGCTATAAATTTACTCCCTGGTACTATGCCTCCTAGGGGACATGTATACCCCTTGTCCCAAAAAGAAAATGATGTTATGGAGGAGTACATAAGGGAGAACCTGGAGCGAGGTTTCATCAGACGGTCCTCGTCTCCAGCAGGGGCAGGTTTCTTTTTTGTATCGAAAAAAGAGGGAGACCTGCGGCCTTGTATAGATTATAGAGGTTTGAACAGGATAACCATAAGGAACGCCTATCCCATACCACTAATCACAGAACTGTTCGATCGCCTAAAAGGGAACAATATTTACACCAAACTTGATTTACGCGGGGCTTACAACCTCGTAAGGGTTAAAGAGGGACATGAATGGAAAACGGCTTTTAATACAAGAAGTGGGCATTATGAGTACCTGGTGATGCCTTTTGGCTTATGCAATGCGCCGGCTGTTTTTCAAGACCTCATAAACGATACCTTACGGGAATTCCTGCAAGTATTTGTCATAGTATATCTGGATGACATCCTGATATACTCGCCTGATATCGTAACCCATCATGTCCACGTGAAAAAAGTACTGAAAAAATTATTGGAGGCTGGATTGTATTGTAAACTAGAGAAATGTTTATTTGACATAAGGACAGTACATTTCCTTGGCTACATCATAACACCTCAGGGGTTCCAGATGGATCCTAACAAACTCTCAGCAATCCTTGACTGGCCTCTACCCCAAGGACTTAAAGCCATCCAAAGGTTTCTAGGATTCACTAATTATTATAGGAGGTTCATTAAAGATTTTTCGGTTTTGGTATCTCCCCTCACGGCCATGACAAAGAAAGGGGTGGGTAATCAGAAATGGACACCCCAAGCCAGTCAAGCCTTTGAAGCACTCAAAAAAGCGTTTACTACGGCCCCGGTACTCAGACATCCGGATCCGGCTCTGCCATTCCAAGTGGAAGTTGACGCCTCCGAAATAGGTCTTGGTGCAGTCTTGTCCCAGAGGGAAGCACCCGACAAACCCTTGCATCCATGTGGCTTCTATTCCCGGAAACTCTCCCCGGCAGAGAGGAACTATGACATAGGAAACAGAGAGTTGTTAGCCGTCATATCAGCCTTGGCAGAATGGAGATACCTACTGGAAGGGTCTAGTGACCCCATCCTTATCATAACCGATCATAAAAATCTCACATACATTGGAGATGCTAAACGGTTAAACTCCAGACAAGCGAGATGGTCGTTGTTTCTTTCAAGCTTTAATTACGTACTGACCTATAGACCTGGGTCCAGAAACGTTAAAGCAGATGCTTTATCTAGACAGCATGAGTCCTACGAATTTAACATCCAAGATCAGCATCCCATTGTGCCCCAAGAAAGGATTATAGCCTCTACCACGATTAATGTCTCGTCTCCTTTGTTGAAAAGGTTGCAAACCGTTCAGGGCACGGCTCCTGAAGGGAAACCTCCCGCGAAACTCTTTGTACCTGAGTGTGAAAGAGAAGAAATATTAAACCTTTATCACGATAGTAAAACGTCTGGGCATATGGGAATCACCAAAACGGTGTCCAGCATCAATAAAATCTTTTGGTGGCCCACGTTGCGCCGAGATGTTAAAGATTACATAGCCGTGTGTGAAGTTTGCACAAGACATAAAAACCCCAAAACAGCACCCATTGGTTTGCTCCAACCTCTGCCAATCCCAGAACGACCATGGTCGCACTTAGCTATGGACTTCATAGTGGAGTTACCCGATTCTAGAGGGAACACAGTTATACTTACGATCATCGATCGGTTCTCCAAGATGGGTCACTATGTTCCTCTGCGGAAACTACCGTCGGCAGCCGAACTGGTGCCCATATTCATTAACCACGTGGTCCGCATACATGGTATTCCTCTTGGGATTGTCTCCGATAGGGGCACCCAATTTGTCTCCAGATTTTGGAAAGGGTTTTGTAAGAATGTGGGGATAGACTTGTCTTTCTCTTCGGCCTATCACCCCCAGACCAACGGAGCAGCAGAACGTGCAAATCAAAATGTAGAAAAGTATCTCAGATGCTTTATCTCAGAACAGCAAGATAACTGGTCAGACCTGCTACCATGGGCTGAGTATGCTTTGAACAGCGCTGTGAGCGAATCCACAGGACATTCCCCTTTCTTCACCGTTTATGGTTTCGATCCTCCTGTGTTACCGACTACGTTTCCGGATACCACGATACCTGCTTTGAATGAACATTTGGCGTTCTTGAAGGACACTTGGGGGAGAGTCAAGGAGGCACTAAAGAAAAGTAGTGCCATCCAGAAAATCAAGGCTGACAGGCACAGGAGGCAGGCACCTGTGTATCAGGTTGGGGACAGGGTGTGGCTTTCCTCGCGGAATATCAAGCTCCTAGTGCCTTCCATGAAGCTGGCACCTAGATTCATAGGCCCCTATAAGGTTTTGCGACGACTCAACCCCGTCTCCTATGCTTTGGCATTGCCTCCCCATATCCGGATACACAACGTGTTCCACGTGAGCCTCTTAAAACCTCTCTTGTGTAATCGGTACACCAAGGTCCGTGTCCCACCTCCTCCTATCTCGGTGGAGGGTGAGGAGGAGTTTGAGGTCCGGGCCATTTTGGATGCCAGGGTCTCAAGGGGCACTTTACAGTATTTGGTTGACTGGGTGGGCTACGGGCCGGAGGATCGTTCTTGGCTCCCGGCTGCTGAGGTCCATGCGCCTCGGTTGGTGAAGGCCTTCTACGTGGCCCATCCTCGTGCTCCTGGGGGTCGTCCAGTGGCCGCCCGTGGAGGGGGGGTTCTGTCACGGACCGCGTTGGTATCGCGGTCCGCACTGAATCTAGGGGCGCCTGGCAGCGGCTTCCTCGCTGCTCGCTGGCCAGGCGCCGAGTAATAACGCAGCCGGCTGCGCTCACGTGGGAAGCCAGGGGGCGGGGACTGGCGTGATGACGCGGACCCGCCGAGTTTAAAACCCAGCTTCACTATTCACCGGTGCCCTGTCGTGGTATCATTATCCCGCAGAGCTCTCGTGTGTCTTGTGTGTTCAGTTTTGAATTTATTTATTCTGTCTGTGAGCCTTGGCTTTGGCAAACTTATAACTACTCTGTGTATGACCCCTGGCATTGGCAAACGAACTACTCTGTGTATGACCCCTGGCATTGGCAAACGAACCACTCTGTGTATGACCCCTGGCATTGGCAAACGAACTACCCTGTGTATGACCCCTGGCATTGGCAAACGAATTCCCTGTGTATGATCCCTGGCATTGGCAAACAAACCACCCCTGTGTATGACCATTGGCATTTGGAAAACGAACCATTCTTGTGTCTGACCCCTGGCATTGGCAGTGACACTTCCCACGCTTCTGCTCCTAACTCCGGTACTGAGGTCAGTCTGTGTGGCACCCGAAGCACACATCAGACTACCTCTTATATTACTAGGGTCCAGGGGGAACGAACTATCCTAGAAACTTATATATATATCTGGTATTCTCTCTTGTCTGTGCTCTGTACTGCCGTTCTAGTAATCTGTCTAGTAGTGCCGACCACTCAAGGATCGGAAGGTTAGAGAGTGACCTGCGTATAGGGACCACTACTCTGGTATTTAGGGGGATCCGTGACAGGAGAGAGGGGAAAAGGAGGAGGGGGCAAAGGGGAGAGGAAGAAAAGGGGCCAGAGGGAGCAAGCACAAAGGGGAGTGAGGGGCAAAGGGGAGAGAGGGAGCAAAGGGGAGAGGAGAGAGGGGAAAAGTGGGAGAGAGCGGGTAAAGGGGAGAGGGAGAAAAGGGGACATAGGGGAGGGGCAAAAGGCAGGGGGGAGAAAAGGGGGAAGAGGGGGCAAAGGGGAGGGAGAAAAAGGGACAGGGGAAAAGGGGGAGAGGGGGCAAAGGGGAGAGGGAGAGAGGGGAAAAGGGGGAGAGAGGGGCAAAGGGGAGAGGGAGAAAAGGGGACAGAGGGAGAGGGGGCAAGGAGAAAAAGGGGACAAAGGAAAGGGGGAGAGAGAGAAAAGGGGGAGAGAGGGGGCAAAGGGGACAGAGGGAGCAAGTGAAAAGGGGACAGGGGAAAAGGGAGAGAGAAAAGGGGACAGAGGGGAAAAGGGAGAGGGAGAAAAGGAGTAAAGGGGAGAGGGAGAGAGGGGAAAAGGGGAGAGGGGAGGCAAAGGGGAGAGGAAGAAAAGGGGACATAGGGAGAGGGGGCAAAGGAGAGAGGGAGAAAAGGGGACAGAGGGAGAGGGGGCAAAGGGGAGGGAGAAAAAGGGGACAAAGGAAAAGGGAGAGAGAGAGAAAGGGACAGAGGGAGCAAGTGCAAAGGGGACAGGGGAAAAAGGGAGAGAGAAGAGGGGACAGAGGGGAAAAGGGGGCAGAGAGGAAAAGGGAGAGAGGGGGCAAAGAGGAGAGGGAGAAAAGGGGACAGAGGGAGCAAGCGCAAAAGGGGAGAGAGGGAGCAAAGAGGAAGAGAGAAGAACGGGCAAAGGGGAGAGGGAGAGAGGGGAGAGAGGGGGCAAAGGGGTGAGGAGAAAAGGGGACAGGGAGAGGGGAAACGGGGCGAGAGGGGGGCAAAGGGGAGAGGGAGAAAAGGGGAAAAATGGGGGAGAGTGAAAAGGGGACAGAGGGGAAAAGGGGGAGGTGAAAGGGGACAGAGAGGGGAAGGGAGAGGGGGCAAAGGGGGAGAGGAGAAAAGGGTACAGAGAGAGGGGACAAAGGGGAGAGAGAGAGAAGGTGGAGAGGGAAGATAGTGCCTTGCTGATATCTCTACAAATCAGAGTGACAGCTTCTCACCTGGGGCTGATTAACAACGTTTTCAAGGTGTGTGTGTGTGACACAGGGAGGAATGGATTGAGAGCAGCTGCTCTCACAACTCACCTAGGAAGTCTGCACTGCTGCTGCCTCTCCAATGAGTGTGGTTGTGACCCCGAACTTCCTGTAAGCAGGAGCAGGTGGCCGATTGGAGGAGGAGGCGAAGACAGGTGGAAGGAAGAGAGGTCACCAGGGATCCACTTCCACACTGTCAGCGGAGAGTCTCTCAATCGCTCGCCTGAAGGAAGTGAGCATTGAAGAAGCCACAGCCCACAGGCAGCCCAGCAATCCAAAAATTAAGAAAGGCCAGGCAGTGGCTGAGTGTGCTGGCTTTCTGGCGCTACTCAGTCTGTCCCCTCGGCTCGCGGCTCCGCCCCTAAAGTCTACTCTAGTGATTAACGCTCATTAAGCAGGCTGTGACATGTGCAGGCGGCGCTCCCCACGTGGTTGCAGTCATGTGACTGTAACGCGACGACATCACGTGTGGCTGCACCTCCGCACTTTGAGCTGTTCAGTGCAGCTAGGAGGGGACCTCCACTCCAGCAGTCAGAGAGAGAGAGGTGATCATCCGCGATTTGCACTATTACTAAGAGCGAATGATCACCCCTGCCTGCGCCCCCTTGTGGCTGTGCCCGAGGCGAGTGCCTCACTCGCCTCACCCTCCCTACGGCCCTGTGCGCCTCTTCCTTTGGAGCTTGTGTCTACCATATTCAGTATTAGCTGTATCGGAGTAGGTAAATGCTGCCTTACTATAGAGCACGGGGCTCCTGGATTATATTTGTGTATATATATAAGGTTTATTATTGCAGAGCCATTCCTAGGATAGCGCCGTTTCAGGTTTATTGGACCCTCATCAGCAGGAGCTAGGCATGCTGACCAGTTGCAGTGGATTGCTTGGACCCTCTGCTGATGAGGGTTCAATAAACCCGAAACAGTGCTGTCCTAGGAGTGGCTTTTTTACCAATTGCATAAACCTTATCTCTGCTAAAAAGTCATCTAGTATGGCATGGCATCGATTGAAGGGTTCTGTGTAAAAACAGCCCCAGGATGCAAAATAGTGAGACAGAGGTCATTTTCATGTCTTACCCAGAATTCCTTGCTGCATATGGGGAATGTAGCACAGAAGCTCTGGGATTCAGTTCTTTGAATTGCTGTGACGTGCAAATGGCTTCTGCAGTAATAAACCTTATTGGTTATTGCGTGGAGGCTTTTTATCTCATTTTTTGCCCTCCACCACAACCCTAATAGATATATATATATATATATATATATATTGATAAATATATATGTGTGCTGGTGCAAAATAAAATAAAAAGTGCCTAGTGCAGGGATAGATAAATATTACATGTTAATGTATAAAGTGATTGTCTTATTATGGTGGGACATGAAACGTTAAGTGATTAACTGAGATTAAAAAAAAATAGCATTAAAATAAGGCTTCTCCTATTATCTGCTAGAAAATATAATACACCCCCTAAATGTGGTATTAAAATAAGTCCTGTACTCCTTATCGGAAAAAGAAGAGAAGCTGGATAAAATAAATCTCTAGAAAACCTCTAAAAATACTGGAGGAATGGAAGTAAATAATACATAAAAGGATAAAAGAGAATATATATACAGTAAACGTTTTGACCACTAGAGAAATGAGTAGATTAATCAATATAAAGGAGTGAAAAGGAAGGAGGAGAATCTACGGGAATGTCAGAGATTTGAAATCTTGATTTAACCCTCTAGGTGTTAATGATTTTAATTTCTAGATCCATTTCATTTCTTCTATCTTTGTTTTGTTTTAGTAAAATCTTCTCCTCTAATCTCTTTGTACTTTTTGAATTGCTGAAAACCTAGCTCCTTTGGGATTCTGATGGAGAATTTCTTTAGTGTTGGGGACTGTATGAGTGTCCATACCTTTTTTAACGTTATTAAGATGCTCTCTATTCTCTAATCCTCACATTTAGATTTCTGGTGGTTCTTCTGACACACTGCTTGCCACAAGGGCAAATAAATAAATATACTGTATATCGTCTTTAGAAAACCAAATCAACGTGTAATGAATTTTAAGCGTTTCTTTGCCCTTTATGTATTGAAATTCCTCTATGTGTCTTTTCGCACATCCAGTGGCCCTGCACCCTAAACAATTTCCACACCCAAAGAAACCTTTATTCATATCTATATGTATACAGCATTTATATCAACTGAGGAAGTTACATTATAGTAGCGAAACGAGTTTTGATTAGCGATAATTATTTTATACCAAGTTATTTTAACTTTACCAATTTTATTCAATAAATTTTTTTATTTTTACCACTGTCTGCTGTGGAAATATTCCGTGATCCAAACGGGAGAGCAAGGGAGATCCAGTGCTCCCTTGTGTCACTGGCTGCCTACACCTCCTAGTGTCTGGTTCAAGACACCTCAGAATGTGAGTACCTCTTTGGTTTTTGCTTTGGAGATATTGGTATATACATGTTCTGCACATGTTCGCTGTATTGTCTTTGGAGGGACATATGGACGCATAGATACATCTTTCTGGGGAACACAAGAAGGGAAGGACGCCTCTACGGGCCCACAAGTGCTATACCTCGAGCCGACTAATAAGTGGCTCCTTAGCATATGAGTGGTATTCTATATACATGTTCACCCCCACATAACTCGATCCAGATTGTCTGCACTAAGAATTGTACTTTTTTGTTGTTGAGGGAATTGGAAGGAAGCGCTGACTCACACATTTTCTTCAAACTGTTGACTCCTCAGTGTTTATGGGATACACAACCGCCACTGTGAGGACAGCTGCTGGATTCCGTCACCTTAAGGACATGTACACACGATAAAGGTTTAAGAATACTATAAGGACAGAATCCTCCTCAGAAACATATCAATCCTGTAAGAAAACGTGTCAGCAAAAGGGAAGGGAAAGGAGGAATGAGAGGAAAGAAGGAAAAAGGGAAAATAAGAAATTTTACTAAAATTTAGATTTTTTTTGTCTATTGTGATTGCATATAGATATTTGTGATTGCACGTATTTTATTGTGACTACACATTGTATCTGAAAATCACCACTGGGTGGCATCACAACACACCCACACAACATATATTTGGTCACATATTTTTTTTTTGAGAAAGTATTTTACCAGGAAGGATACGTTGAGATTTCTCTAGTTTTCAAGTATGTCCTGGGTGTCGAGTATGTACCGTTAGGTGTCTTGCCCAAGGACACTTACTGGAGAGGTGCTCTGGCTGGGATCAAGCCTATGTCTCCACAGGCTCTCTCCCTCTACTTTTTTTAATATTGGACAATATTTCCTGAAAATCTTCAATAATTTCTTATGATTTTCATTATAGCTGCAAATAAATCCTCCTCTTTTTTGTATTTCCTTTTTCTTCATCAATAAATTTTGTCTTTCTCTGATAGATATTTAATTTTTTGTATCATTCAGTATTTCTTCTCTGTATCCTTTCTCTTTAAATTGTTCTTTGGTTCTGATTGTTCTAGGAAACCTTTCTCATCCGTACAGTTACGGCTGACCCTTAAAAATTGTTCCTTAGGAACTCTGTCCAGCCATTGTTGTAAATGGCAGCTATTTTTCTCTATGTAGAGGTTGACATCTACTACTTTGAAGAACGTCTTCATTTTAATCTTATCTGATTATATATATATATATTCAGGTCTAGAAAATTTACACTTGGTACTGTATGCCTATTCCCACATCACTCCCCAATCGTTACTATTAAGATAGCTTAAAAATTCCAGCAAGTCTTCTTCCTCTCCCTTTCAGATAAAATAGATATAATCTATATATCTTTTAAAATAAATTAAATCTGTTGTCCAGTTGTGTTTGGTTCGGACCCATACAACTTCTCTTTCGATTCTAAATATGTTTGTGGAATCCTACCAGCCTCCCAATTGTGCCGGCTTCATACAGGCCTCTTTGTTCTGCACAGCGGTTCCAGATATCGATATATAATTGTGACAGCACCTTACTTGCAATACCACAATACAAAAAGAAAGTGGCTCGATCCTCATTTTCCTACAGAGCACCGCAATTATGGAATAACTTCCCAGACACCATCAAATCTTCCCCCAGTCTTAAGTCACTCAAGAGCTCCCTAGGAACATACTCAATACAGAATGCACCTGTAAACCTGTAACACAGTGACTATATACAGATTGCACCTGTAAACATGTAACACAGTGACTATATACAGAATGCACCTGTAAACATGTAACATAATGACTATATACAGAATGCACCTGTAAACATGTAACATAGTGACTATATACAGACTGCACCTGTAAACATGTAACATAGTGACTATATACAGAATGCACCTGTAAACATGTAACATACAG
>RXON01002023.1:42500-68848 GCA_009667805.1 Leptobrachium leishanense | reverse complement strand
TCACGCAGAGCTTCCGTACCCGAGCTCACGCAGAGCTTCCCGTACCCGACACCGCAAGCTCACGCAGAGCTTCCCGTACCCGAGCTCACGCAGAGCTTCCCGTACCGAGCTCACGCAGAGCTTTCCCGTACCCGGAGCTCACGCAGAGCTTACCCGATCTTACAACCGAGCTCACGCAGAGCTTCCCGTACCCGAGCTCACGCAGAGCTTCCCGTACCCGAGCTCACGCAGAGCTTTCCCGTACCCGAGCTCACGCAGAGCTTCCCGTACCCGAGCTCACGCAGAGCTTCCCGTACCCGAGCTCACGCAGAGCTTCCCGTACCCGAGCTCACGCAGAGCTTCCCGTACCCGAGCTCACGCAGAGCTTCCCGTACCCGAGCTCACGCAGAGCTTCCCGTACCCGAGCTCACGCAGAGCTTCCCTACCCGAGCTCACGCAGAGCTTCCCGTACCCGAGCTCACGCAGAGCTTCCCGTACCCGAGCTCACGCAGAGCTTCCCGTACCCGAGCTCACGCAGAGCTTCCCGTACCCGAGCTCACGCAGAGCTTCCCGTACCCGAGCTCACGCAGAGCTTCCCGGTACCCGAGCTCACGCAGAGCTTCCCGTACCCGAGCTCACGCAGAGCTTCCGCTAACCCGAGCTCACGCAGAGCTTTCCCGTACCCGAGCTCACGCAGAGCTTCCCGTACCCGAGCTCACGCAGAGCTTCCCGTCCCCTACCGAGCTCGCGCAGAGCTTCCCGTACCCGAGCTCGCGCAGAGCTTCCCGTACCCGAGCTCGCGCAGAGCTTCTCGTACCCGAGCTCGCGCAGAGCTTCCCGTACCCGAGCTCGCGCAGAGCTTCTCGTACCCGAGCTCGCGCAGAGCTTCTCATACCTGTAAACGGGCAGATAACACACGACGACCCCGGGGGGCACGTTACTCCTATCCACAGGGATTTCCTCAGTGCCGATTGTCCAACCACTGAAATCACCTGAAGCAAAGCAGAGAAAGTCAAGGTAGAGAAAAAGGGGTTAAACCAAAGATAAAATCTCACAGATATAACCCGACCCCTCCTCGACACAAATCACACAGATATAACCCGACCCCTCCCCGACACAAATCACACAAATATAACCCGACCCCTTCCCTGACACAAATCACACAGATATAACCCGACCCCTCCCTGACACAAATCCACAGATATAACCCGACCCCTCCCCGACACAAATCACACAGATATAACCCGACCCCTCCCTGACACAAATCACACAGATATAACCCGACCCCTCCCCGACACAAATCACACAGATATAACCCGACCCCTCCCCGACACTAATCACAGATATAACCCGACCCCTCCCCGACACAAATCACACAGATATAACCCACACAGATATGATACCTTCATGTCACAACTGGTAGAAACACCAACTAGAGAGGATAACTGTCTGGACCTGGTTATAACAAATAATGTGGATCTTTTCTCAAATATTAATGTAAAGGAACAGTTGGGAAACAGTGACCATAACATGGTGACTTTTGAAATAAACTCAAAAAAACACATTCATAAGGGGCAGCTAAAACATGTAATTTTAAAAAGGCCAACTTTATTAAAATAAAGGAAGCTCTTAATGTCATTGACTGGCAGAAACTCTTTCACGGGAAAAACACTGAGGATAAGTGGAATATCTTTAAACTAACACTAGAAAAGTAAACGTCACAATATATTCCACTGGTTAATAAATATAAAAGAAACAGACTGAAACCAATGTGGCTTAGTAGGAAGGTAACTAAGGAAATGAAAAATAAAAAAGAAGGCATTTAAAGCTTTTAAATTTGATAAATCTGAGGCATCCTATAAAGCATATAGGGCAGCCAATAAAGCATGTAAAAATGCGATTAGATGGGCTAAACTAGAAAATGAAAAAGAAATAGCCAAAGAGAGCAAGACCAACCCTAAAAGATTCTTTAGGTACATAAATTCTAAAAAACCTAAGAGTGAAAATGTAGGTTCACTAAAATCTGAGTCGGGTTATTGTTAACTGAAGATCAGGATAAGGCAGAAATTTTAAATGATTATTTTTCTTCAGTATTTATCAAAGAGAAACCTATAACAGGAGACATGAAATTCATTAATAAAAACTTACTAATACAAAGTGACTGGTTGACTCAGGACAAGGTTTGCAGCAATTAAACAAAGTGAATGTTAATAAAGCCCCAGGGCCAGATGGAATTCACCCGCGAGTACTGAGAGAGCTATGTGTTGAAATATGTAAACCTCTGTTCTTAATCTTTCAAGATTCTTTTCTTTCAGGAATAGTACCAGAGGATTGGAGAAAAGCTGACGTGGTCCCTATATTTAAGAAAGGTTTAAAATTTGTGCCTGGGAATTATAGACCTGTGAGCATAACATCTGTGGCTGGGAAAGTATTTGAGGGGTTACTAAGGGATAGTATTCAGGAATTTATTGGGAGGTATAATGTAATTGGCAAAAATCAGCATGGTTTCATGAAACACAGATCATGTCAGACTAACCTAATTACGTTCTATGAGGAAGTAAGTAGAAGTATAGATCAGGGGGTCGCAGTGGATGTGATTTACTTAGATTTTGCCAAAGCTTTCGACACAGTTCCACACAAAAGGTTACTATTTAAATTAAGAAAAAATGGTCTAGATGAAAATACTTGTTCTTGGATAGAAAACTGGCTAAAAGATAGGGTACAGAGAGTGGTCATAAATGGTACATTTTCAAGATGGACACCAGTGGTAAGTGGTGTCCCTCAGGGGTCTGTTATAGGACCAATACTATTCAATTTATTTATAAATGACCTTGAGATAGGCATTGAAAGTCATGTATCAGTGTTTGCAGATGACACAAAGCTAGGAAAAGTAATACAATGTGAGCAGGATGTTACTTCGCTGCAGAGGGATTTAGATAGATTGGGGGACTGGGCACTTAAATGGCAGATGAAATTTAATCTAGATAAATGTAAAGTTATGCACTTTGGAGTGAAGAACACACAAGTAATTTATACCCTAAATGGTACGGAGTTAGGGAAATCCAAGCAGGAGAAGGATTTGGGAATAATCATAGACTTCAAACTAAGTAACAATGTGCAATGTCAAACAGCAGCCGCCAAGGCCAGCAAAGTATTGGCATGCATTAAAAGGGGAGTTCACTCACGGGATGAAAACATAATTTTGCCTCTGTATAAATCAATGGTCAGGCCGCACCTTGAATATGCCGTGTGATTCCGACACCTGTCTTAAAAAAAGATATTATATCGCTAGAAAAAGTGCAGAGACGGGCAACTAAATTAATAAGGGGAATGGAAGGGTTAAGTTATGAGGAAAGACTAACAAGCTTAAACCTGTTTAGTTTAGAAAAGGGGCCTTAGAGGGGATCTGATAACCTTATATAAATATATACGGGGCCATTATAAACCATTGTCTGATAACCTATTCATTAACAGGTCTATACACAGGACAAGGGGTCATCCATTTAGACTGGAAGAAAGAAAATTTAGCTTAAAGCATAGGAAGGGTTATTTTACGGTGAGAACAATAAAGCTGTGGAATTCTCTGCCTGTTGAGGTGGTTGGGTCAGAGTCTGTACAGACTTTTAAAAAACGACTGGATGACTTCCTGCAGACACAGAATATTAAGGGTTATAATATTTAATATGTGGTAAAAGCTTCTTGATCCAAGGAGAAATCTGACGCCATTCTGGGGTCAAGAAGGAATTTTTTCCCAGTATGTTGCATATTGGCAGCATTTCAGACTGGGTTTTTTGCCTTCTTTTGGATCAACAGCAGTAGGTTATGTGGGAGAGGCTGAACCCGATGGACGCATGTCTTTTTTCAGCCTATGTAACTATGTAACTATGTAACCCGACCCCTCCGACACAAATCACACAGATATAACCCAACCCCTCCCTGACACAAATCACACAGATATAACCAACCCCTCCCCGACCAAATCACACAGATATAACCGACCCCTCCCTGACACAAATCACAGATATAACCCGACCCCTGACACAAATCACAGATATACCCGACCCCTCCCCGACACAAATCACACAGATATAACCCGACCCCTCCCCGACACAAATCACAGATATAACCCGACCCCTCCCCGACACAAATCACACAGATATAACCCGACCCCCCCCGACACAAATCACAGATATACCCGACCCCTCCCCGACACAAATCACACAGATATAACCCGACCCCTCCCCGACACAAATCACACAGATATAACCCCACCCCTCCCTGACACAAATCACACAGATATAACCCGACCCCTCCCTGACACAAATCACAGATATAACCCGACCCCTGCCTGACACAAATCACAGATATAACCCGACCCCTCCCTGACACAAATCACACAGATATAACCCGACCCCTCCCTGACACAAATCACACAGATATAACCCGACCCCTCCCCGACACACATCACACAGATATAACCCGACCCCTCCCCGACACAAATCACACAGCTATAACCCGGCCCCTCCCTGACAAAAATCACACAGATATAACCCGACCCCTCCCTGACACAAATCACAAATCACACAGATATAACCCGACCCCTCCCTGACACAAATCACACAGATATAACCCGACCCCTCCCTGACACAAATCACACAGATATAACCCGACCCTCCCCGACACAAATCACACAGATATAACCCCCCCTCCCTGACACAATCACACAGATATAACCCGACCCCTCCCTGACACAAATCACAGATATAACCCGACCCCTCCCTGACACAAATCACACAGATATAACCCGACCCCTCCCTGACACAAATCACACAGATATAACCCGACCCCTCCCTGACACAAATCACACAGATATAACCCGACACCTCCCTGACACAAATCACACAGATAAACCCGACCCCTCCCTGACATGAATCACACAGATATAACCCGACCCCTCCCTGACACAAATCACACAGATATAACCGACCCCTCCCCGACACAAATCACACAGATATACCCGACCCCTCCCCGACACAAATCACACAGCTATAACCCGGCCCCTCCCTGACACAAATCACACAGATATAACCCGACCCCTCCCTGACACAAATCACACAGATATAACCCGACCCCTCCCTGACACAAATCACAGATATAACCCGACCCCTCCCTGACACAAATCACACAGATATAACCTGACCCCTCCCCGACACAAATCACACAGATATAACCCGACCCCTCCCTGACACAAATCACACAGATATAACCCGACCCCTCCCTGACATGAATCACACAGATATAACCCGACACCTCCCTGACACAAATCACACAGATATAACCCGACCCCTCCCTGACATGAATCACACAGATATAACCCGACCCCTCCCTGACACAAATCACACAGATATAACCCGACCCCTCCCCGACACAAATCACACAGATATAACCCGACCCCTCCCCGACACAAATCACACAGCTATAACCCGGCCCCTCCCTGACACAAATCACACAGATATAACCCGACCCTCCCTGACACAAATCACACAGATATAACCCGACCCCTCCCTGACACAAATCACAGATATAACCGACCCCTCCCTGACACAAATCACACAGATATAACCTGACCCCTCCCCGACACAAATCACACAGATATAACCCGACCCCTCCCTGACACAAATCACACAGATATAACCCGACCCCTCCCTGACATGAATCACACAGATATAACCCGACACCTCCCTGACACAAATCACACAGATATAACCCGACCCCTCCCTGACATGAATCACACAGATATAACCCGACCCCTCCCTGACACAAATCACACAGATATAACCCGACCCCTCCCCGACACAAATCACACAGATATAACCCGACCCCTCCCCGACACAAATCACACAGCTATAACCCGGCCCCTCCCTGACACAAATCACACAGATATAACCCGACCCCTCCCTGACACAAATCACACAGATATAACCCGACCCCTCTGACACAAATCACAGATATAACCCGACCCCTCCCTGACACAAATCACACAGATATAACCCGACCCCTCCCCGACACAAATCACACAGATATAACCCGACCCCTCCCCGACACAAATCACACAGCTATAACCCGGCCCCTCCCTGACACAAATCACACAGATATAACCCGACCCCTCCCTGACACAAATCACACAGATATAACCCGACCCCTCCCCGACACAAATCACACAGATATAACCCGACCCCTCCCCGACACAAATCACACAGATATAACCCGACCCCTCCCCGACACAAATCACACAGCTATAACCCGGCCCCTCCCTGATACAAATCACACAGATATAACCCGACCCCTCCCCGACACAAATCACACAGATATAACCCGACCCCTCCCTGACACAAATCACACAGATATAACCCGACCCCTCCCTGACACAAATCACACAGATATAACACGACCCCTCCCCGACACAAATCACACAGATATAACACGACCCCTCCCCGACACAAATCACACGGATGCTTGAGGTGGGGGCTCGGCGTTCGCACTTCGGTTCCACCTTGGGCTGTGACACTCGGGTTTGAACCTCGTTGCAGAATTCGCTGATCTCTTAGAAATGTGCGAATAGGGAAATAAAATCCCGGAAGATAACCCCTGATATGCTGCATGGATTTAATTCACTTCCCAGGGGGTTGCGGTGACAGACACAGGGAAAATTAGGCTTCTTACCCAAGGTTTCCAGGGGTCTCCTCTGGGGAGGTGGGTCACATTCCTCCTGCGGGGGTGGCTGATATGTCGACAGACCTGGTGGAGGAGACACAGGTTAGAGCTTGTTACAATAACTGAAGAAAAAAAAAGGGGCACTCCGCATCTCTCAGAGACCCTCATATTGGACACACAGCGTGCGAGGGAAAAGATCCACAGCCAGATATAGAGAGCTTCACCGTTAGGTTGGTTGATCGGTACAAGGATCGTATGACCATTAGGTTGGTCAGGTAGGTAGGATGGCCACTAGGTAAGTTGGAAGCGGGGTGGCCAGCTATACTATTCGATATGTACCCAGACAGCTAGGCTGACCGTTTGGATGGACAGATAAATAGTTTAACCATTATGTAGGAATATAGACAGATGGATTGATTGATCAATAGGTTGGTAGAGGGACAGGTGGGTCATAGGACATTCAGATGGGTGAACGGGAAGGACATTAGATAAGCAGATGGACAGGTGGTTATGTAGGTCATTGGATTTGCAGGTGACCAGTAGATTAGATGACCATTAGATGGACAGGTTATACAGGTACATAGACAAGTAGGGATGAGTTGTTCGGGTTCGGCCCGAACTTTGGAAGTTCGAAAGTTCGCGAACCTCGAACTTTTTGGGCATGTTCCGTTCGAGTTCGGTAAAAAAAAATTTGAAAAAAGTATAAACAATGCTTAAAAAAATACTAAAAAAAAAATATCGAGAAATAAAGAGACTCTTTACTGCAGAATATTATAAGCAACGGTTAATTAGATATTGAATTAAAAACTAATGTGTACGTGCAAAGATTCTTCTCACCTCTAAATGACCTTTTTTTTTTTCAAACTGCGTAACAACAACAGATGTTTTAGCCTGGTCTAATCAATTTGATACATTTTATGTAGAATGAAGGTGTGGGGTGTCTGCTTCTGTTCTGAGTGAGTGTTAATTTCCCTCCTAAAACTTCCTAATATGCTGCATTTAACTGCTGTGTGAAAAATACAAAATTTCCTCATTGCCCGCTTTTAACAGCTAAAGCAATGTTATTTTTCACCTCGGGATTAAACATTCACAGGGTTATTCAGAGAGCGGTGAAAAGCAGGAGAATAACTGGAGAAGTGAAAATTCTAGGTCAAAATAGCCAAACCAGAAAAATTCTCCCATTTATCTCACTTTCCAAATCGGCTATTTGGTCTAGATTGTTCTCTTCTCTTGCCAGTTCTCCTGGCTTTCACCTCTCTCTCAGGGTTGTTCAGAGAAAGGTGAAAACCAGGAGAATGGCAGGAAAAGAGAACAATCTGGTCCAAATAGCCAATTTGGAAAGTGAGATAAGGCTAGGGTCAGACTAACGCATTTTTCACAGCGACCGTCAAAAAGAGCGTCCGACCGCATTGCTGTATTTTTTCACGGAATGCGAGAAAACGGTCAAACGATGCGCATTTTTGTGCGTGATTTTTTACGGATCCAAACCAGGAAACTTTGGGTGTCTGGACGTTATGTTGGCCAGACATGAGCAGGGTCTGACGTCTCCAAATCACGCACACACGCCGCTAGTGGACGCAGCGCACTCTGTACGTCCGTACTAGCGGTTCTGCGTTCTTGAAAAAATGCGTTCATTTTCCACTTGCGTTGCGCAGCCGGACTTTCGTGCGACCGTACTTCGTATATTGGCCGTCATTTGCTGCTAGTGCGGCCGTGATTAAGTGCGCCTAAACGCACGTTAAAAATTCGCTAGTCTGACCCCAGCCTAAATGGGAGAATTATTCTGGTTTGGCTATTTTGACCTAGAATTTTCCATTCTCCAGTTATTCTCCTGCTTTTCACTGCTCTCTGAATAACCCTGACAGGGTTATTCAGAGAAAGGTGAAACCCAGGAGAATGACTGAAGGAAAATTCTAGCTCAAAATAGCCAAACCAGAAAAATTCTCCCATTTATCTCACTTTACAAATCGGCTATTTGGTCTAGAATTTTCCGTTCTCCAGTCATTCTCCGGCTTTTCACCGCCAAAAAATCAGTAAACTTTTTCTGCGTGTCCGAAAATGTCTCCTCTTCTCATACAGACTGCCGCCCCAAGCAGTTGTTTATGGATAGATTAAAGGAAAAGCATTTACCGTCATTTGAAATGTCATTTATTTGTTTTTAAAGGTTTCTATACATCCTAGAAATCCGCCACTTCACGGGCAGGTTACGGGGACCTCCTAGGCATGATATTTGAAGGAATTTTTCGTTTTTATTCCTAACCTTTATTTCATGGAAAACTCACTGTCCCTTTAAAAACGTTTTTTTTAAACTTTTTGTCCTTGTTTCCTGTCCCCCAGGGCACTACCCGGACCCCCATACACCTTTTATGGCAAATATCTAGCATATATGCCCTCTTGGAGGGCACTCTAAAAACCGAATTTTCAGCCCCATTGACT
Source organism: Leptobrachium leishanense (assembly GCA_009667805.1). Classification (NCBI taxonomy): domain Eukaryota; kingdom Metazoa; phylum Chordata; class Amphibia; order Anura; family Megophryidae; genus Leptobrachium; species Leptobrachium leishanense. The sequence goes on along the minus strand of RXON01002023.1, from coordinate 59,719 downwards.
TGCATTGAGTTTGAGTTCGGGTTCGGATCCGAACATATGGAAAGTTCGGGTTCGGGCCCGAACCGAACTCGGGGGGTGTTCGGCTCATCCCTAGTAGGCAGGACATCAGGTTGGTAAGCGGACAAGGTTGACCACTAGGTTTATAGATGGACAGGTAGAGCTTTCAGCTTGTACATGTGGCTTTATTGATAGAGGGACACGTGGATAGGTAGAACATTAGGTAGGTAGAGGGACTTATGGGCAGGCTACCATTTGGTTGGTAGATGTACAGGTGGTTAGGTAGATGATCTAGTGGCTAGGTTGGCCATTAGATAGGTAGACGGACCGGATAACCATTCAGGTGGTAGATGGACAGGTGGGAAGAAGTAGACCATTCGTTTGGTAGGTAGACGGGTAAGTAAAGCATTGGGTTAGTAGACAGATGGGCAGAGGTGCAGCATTAGGTTAGTAGACAGATGGGCAGAGGTGGAGCATTAAGTTAGTAGACAGATGGGCAGAGGTGGAGCATCAGGTTAGTAGACAGATGGGTTGAGGTGGAGCATTAGGTTAGTAGACAGATGGGTTAAGGTGGAGCATTAGGTTAGTAGACAGATGGGTTAAGGTGGAGCATTAGGTTAGTAGACAGATGGGTTGAGGTGGAGCATTAGGTTAGTAGACAGATGGGTTGACGTGGAGCATTAGGTTAGTAGACAGATGGGTTGAGGTGGAGCATTAGGTTAGTAGACAGATGGGTTGAGGTGGAGCATTAGGTTAGTAGACAGATGGGCAGAGGTGGAGCATTAGGTTAGTAGACATCAGGAAGCATTATTTTACTGAGAGGGTGGTGGATACATGGAACAGCCTTCCAGTAGAAGTGGTAGAGGCCAAAACAGTAATTGAATTTAAGCAGGCATGGGATAGGCATAAGGCTATCCTAAACAAAAGATAAATCCAGGTAAAGTATCCATGTAATTGGGCGACTAGATGGGTCGATAGGTTCTTATCTGCCAACATTTTTCGTTAGTAGACAGATGGGCAGAGGTGGAGCATTAGGTTAGTAGACAGATGGGCAGAGGTGCAGCATTGGGTTAGTAGACAGATGGGCAGAGGTGGAGCATTAGGTTAGTAGACAGATGGGTTGAGGTGGAGCATTAGGTTAGTAGACAGACAGATGGGTTGAGGTGGAGCATTAGGTTAGTAGACAGATGGGCAGAGGTGGAGCATTAGGTTAGTAGACAGATGGGCAGAGGTGGAGCATTAGGTTAGTAGACAGATGGGCAGAGGTGGAGCATTAGGTTAGTAGACAGATGGGTAGAGGTGGAGCATTAGGTTAGTAGACAGATGGGTTGAGGTGGAGCATTAGGTTAGTAGACAGATGGGTTGAGGTAGAGCATTAGGTTAGTAGACAGATGGGCAGAGGTGGAGCATTAGGTTAGTAGACAGATGGGCAGAGGTGGAGCATTAGGTTAGTAGACAGATGGGTTGAGGTGGAGCATTAGGTTAGTAGACAGATGGGTTGAGGTGGAGCATTAGGTTAGTAGACAGATGGGCAGAGGTGGAGCATTAGGTTAGTAGACAGATGGGCAGAGGTGGAGCATTAGGTTAGTAGACAGATGGGCAGAGGTGGAGCATTAGGTTAGTAGACAGATGGGCAGAGGTGGAGCATTAGGTTAGTAGACAGATGGGCAGAGGTGGAGCATTAGGTTAGTAGACAGATGGGTTGAGGTGGAGCATTAGGTTAGTAGACAGATGGGCAGAGGTGGAGCATTAGGTTAGTAGACAGATGGGTTGAGGTGGAGCATTAGGTTAGTAGACAGATGGGCAGAGGTGGAGCATTAGGTTAGTAGACAGATGGGCAGAGGTGGAGCATTAGGTTAGTAGACAGACAGATGGGCAGAGGTGGAGCATTAGGTTAGTAGACAGATGGGCAGAGGTGGAGCATTAGGTTAGTAGACAGATGGGTTGAGGTGGAGCATTAGGTTAGTAGACAGATGGGTTGAGGTGGAGCATTAGGTTAGTAGACAGATGGGTTGAGGTGGAGCATTAGGTTAGTAGACAGATGGGTTGAGGTGGAGCATTAGGTTAGTAGACAGATGGGTAGAGGTGGAGCATTAGGTTAGTAGACAGATGGGTTGAGGTGGAGCATTAGGTTAGTAGACAGATGGGCAGAGGTGGAGCATTAGGTTAGTAAACAGATGGGTTGAGGTGGAGCATTAGGTTAGTAGACAGACAGATGGGTTGAGGTGGAGCATTAGGTTAGTAGACAGATGGGTTGAGGTGGAGCATTAGGTTAGTAGACAGATGGGTTGAGGTAGAGCATTAGATTAGTAGACAGATGGGCAGAGGTGGAGCATTAGGTTAGTAGACAGATGGGTAGAGGTGGAGCATTAGGTTAGCAGACAGATGGGTTGAGGTGGAGCATTAGGTTAGTAGACAGATGGTTGAGGTGGAGCATTAGGTTCGTAGACAGATGGGCAGAGGTGGAGCATTAGGTTAGTAGACAGATGGGCAGAGGTGCAGCATTAGGTTAGTAGACAGATGGGCAGAGGTGGAGCATTAGGTTAGTAGACAGATGGGCAGAGGTGGAGCATTAGGTTAGTAGACAGATGGGCAGAGGTGGAGCATTAGGTTAGTAGACAGATGGGTTGAGGTGGAGCATTAGGTTAGTAGACAGATGGGCAGAGGTGCAGCATTAGGTTAGTAAACAGATGGGTTGAGGTGGAGCATTATGTTAGTAGACAGATGGGTTGAGGTGGAGCATTAGGTTAGTAGACAGATGGGTTGAGGTAGAGCATTAGGTTAGTAGACAGATGGGCAGAGGTGGAGCATTAGGTTAGTAGACAGATGGGTTGAGGTGGAGCATTAGGTTAGTAGACAGATGGGTTGAGGTAGAGCATTAGGTTAGTAGACAGATGGGTTGAGGTGGAGCATTAGGTTAGTAAACAGATGGGTTAAGGTGGAGCATTAGTTTAGTAGACAGATGGGCAGAGGTGGAGCATTAGGTTAGTAGACAGATGGGCAGAGGTGGAGCATTAGGTTAGTAGACAGATGGGTAGAGGTGGAGCATTAGGTTAGTAGACAGATGGGTTGAGGTAGAGCATTAGGTTAGTAGACATCAGGAAGCATTATTTTACTGAGAGGGTGGTGGATACATGGAACAGCCTTGCAGTAGAAGTGGTAGAGGCCAAAACAGTAATTGAATTTAAGCAGGCATGGGATAGGCATAAGGCTATCCTAAACAAAAGATAAATCCAGGTAAAGTATCCATCTAAAAAACCGAATTTTCAGCCCCATTGACTTGCATGGGGGTTCGGGTTCGAACCAAGCAAATGGGAAGTTTGGGTTCGGGCTCGAACCGAACTCGGGGAGTGTTCGGCTCATCCCTAGTTGGTGGATACATGGAACAGCCTTGCAGTATAAGTGGCAGAGACCAAAACAGTAATTGAATTTAAGCAGGCATGGGATAGGCATAAGGCTATCCTAAACAAAAGATAAATCCAGGTAAAGTATCCATGTAATTGGGCGACTAGATGGGCCGAAAGGTTCTTATCTGCCAACATTTTTCGTTAGACAGATGGGCAGAGGTGCAGCATTAGGTTAGTAAACAGATGGGTTGAGGTGGAGCATTAGGCTAGTAGACAGATGGGCAGATGTGGAGCATTAGGTTAGAAGACAGATGGGCAGAGGTGGAGCATTAGGTTAGTAGACAGATGGGCAGAGGTGGAGCATTAGGTTAGTAGACAGGTGGGCAGAGGTGGAGCATTAGGTTAGTAGACAGATGGGTTGAGGTGGAGCATTAGGTTAGTAGACGGGCAGAGGTGGAGCATTAGGTTAGTAGACAGATGGGTTGAGGTGGAGCATTAGGTTAGTAGACAGATGGGCAGAGGTGGAGCATTAGGTTAGTAGACAGATGGGCAGAGGTGGAGCATTAGGTTAGTAGACAGATGGGCAGAGGTGGAGCATTAGGTTAGTAGACAGATGGGCAGAGGTGGAGCATTAGGTTAGTAGACAGATGGGTAGAGGTGGAGCATTAGGTTAGTAGACAGATGGGTAGAGGTGGAGCATTAGGTTAGTAGACAGATGGGTAGAGGTGGAGCATTAGATTAGTAGACAGATGGGGCAGAGGTGGAGCATTAGGTTAGTAGACAGATGGGCAGAGGTGGAGCATTAGGTTAGTAGACAGATGGGTTGAGGTGGAGCATTAGGTTAGTAGACAGATGGGCAGAGGTGGAGCATTAGGTTAGTAGACAGATGGGTAGAGGTGGAGCATTAGGTTAGTAGACAGATGGGTAGAGGTGGAGCATTAGGTTAGTAGACAGATGGTTAAGAGGTGGAGCATTAGATTAGTAGACAGATGGGCAGAGGTGGAGCATTAGGTTAGTAGACAGATGGGTTGAGGTGGAGCATTAGGTTAGTAGACAGATGGGCAGAGGTGGAGCATTAGGTTAGTAGACAGATGGGCAGAGGTGGAGCATTAGGTTAGTAGACAGATGGGCAGAGGTGGAGCATTAGGTTAGTAGACAGATGGGCAGAGGTGGAGCATTAGGTTAGTAGACAGATGGGCAGAGGTGGAGCATTAGGTTAGTAGACAGATGGGCAGAGGTGGAGCATTAGGTTAGTAGACAGATGGGCCAGAGGTGGAGCATTAGTTAGTAGACAGATGGGTTGAGGTGAAGCATTAGGTTAGTAGACAGATGGGTTGAGGTGAAGCATTAGGTTAGTAGACAGATGGGTTGAGGTGGAGCATTAGGTTAGTAGACAGATGGGCAGAGGTGGAGCATTAGGTTAGTAGACAGATGGGCAGAGGTGCAGCATTAGGTTAGTAGACAGATGGGCAGAGGTGGAGCATTAGGTTAGTAGACAGATGGGCAGAGGTGGAGCATTAGGTTAGTAGACAGATGGGCAGAGGTGGAGCATTAGGTTTAGAGCAGATGGGTTGAGGTGGAGCATTAGGTTAGTAGACATAGGACAGATGGGTTGAGGTAGAGCATTAGGTTAGTAGACAGACAGATGGGTTGAGGTGGAGCATTAGGTTAGTAGACAGATGGAGAGGTGGAGCATTAGGTTAGTAGACAGATGGGCAGAGGTGGAGCATTAGGTTAGTAGACAGATGGGCAGAGGTGGAGCATTAGGTTAGTAGACAGATGGGTTGAGGTGGAGCATTAGGTTAGTAGACAGATGGGCAGAGGTGCAGCATTAGGTTAGTAAACAGATGGTTGAGGTGGAGCATTAGGTTAGTAGACAGATGGGTGAGGTAGAGCATTAGGTTAGTAGACAGACAGATGGGCAGAGGTGGAGCATTAGGTTAGTAGACAGATGGGCAGAGGTGGAGCATTAGGTTAGTAGACAGATGGGCAGAGGTGGAGCATTAGGTTAGTAGACAGATGGGGCAGAGGTGGAGCATTAGGTTAGTAGACAGATGGGTTGAGGTGAAGCATTAGGTTAGTAGACAGATGGGTTGAGGTGAAGCATTAGGTTAGTAGACAGATGGGTTGAGGTGGAGCATTAGGTTAGTAGACAGATGGGCAGAGGTGGAGCATTAGGTTAGTAGACAGATGGGCAGAGGTGCAGCATTAGGTTAGTAGACAGATGGGCAGAGGTGGAGCATTAGGTTAGTAGACAGATGGGCAGAGGTGGAGCATTAGGTTAGTAGACAGATGGGCAGAGGTGGAGCATTAGGTTAGTAGACAGATGGGTTGAGGTGGAGCATTAGGTTAGTAGACAGATGGGTTGAGGTAGAGCATTAGGTTAGTAGACAGACAGATGGGTTGAGGTGGAGCATTAGGTTAGTAGACAGATGGGCAGAGGTGGAGCATTAGGTTAGTAGACAGATGGGCAGAGGTGGAGCATTAGGTTAGTAGACAGATGGGCAGAGGTGGAGCATTAGGTTAGTAGACAGACAGATGGGTTGAGGTGGAGCATTAGGTTAGTAGACAGATGGGCAGAGGTGCAGCATTAGGTTAGTAAACAGATGGGTTGAGGTGGAGCATTAGGTTAGTAGACAGATGGGTTGAGGTAGAGCATTAGGTTAGTAGACAGACAGATGGGTTGAGGTGGAGCATTAGGTTAGTAGACAGATGGGCAGAGGTGGAGCATTAGGTTAGTAGACAGATGGGTTGAGGTGGAGCATTAGGTTAGTAGACAGACAGATGGGTTGAGGTGGAGCATTAGGTTAGTAGACAGATGGGCAGAGGTGGAGCATTAGGTTAGTAGACAGATGGGCAGAGGTGGAGCATTAGGTTAGTAGACAGATGGGCAGAGGTGGAGCATTAGGTTAGTAGACAGAAAGGCAGAGGTGGAGCATTAGGTTAGTAGACAGATGGGTTGAGGTGGAGCATTAGGTTAGTAGACAGATGGGCAGAGGTAGAGCATTAGGTTAGTAGACAGATGGGTAGAGGTGGAGCATTAGGTTAGTAGACAGATGGGCAGAGGTGGAGCATTAGGTTAGTAGACAGATGGGCAGAGGTGGAGCATTAGGTTAGTAGACAGATGGGTTGAGGTGGAGCATTAGGTTAGTAGACAGATGGGCAGAGGTGGAGCATTAGGTTAGTAGACAGATGGGTTGAGGTGGAGCATTAGGTTAGTAGACAGATGGGTTGAGGTGGAGCATTAGGTTAGTAGACAGATGGGTTGAGGTGGAGCATTAGGTTAGTAGACAGACAGATGGGTTGAGGTGGAGCATTAGGTTAGTAGACAGATGGGCAGAGGTGGAGCATTAGGTTAGTAGACAGGTGGGTAGAGAGAGACCGTAAAGGTTAGTAGACAGGTGGGTAGGGGGGACTCATGTTTACCCTCAGGATTCGGGCTTTTCAGAAGGTTTCTTCCAAACGGTCTCTTTTTGTAGATGACCCTCCAGTCGGCCCCTTCGGGGAGGGAGATTTTCCTGTCTTTCAGAGCCCATTCTGTGATGCACAGGTCCATCCACCCCTGGGCAGTCTCTGGTTCGGTGGGCACCGCATGATCTATTATACCCTGCTTCTTGTAGGTCTCTTTCGGAGCTTCCTTCCCATGGGAGGTCTCTGGTAGGGTGCCCTTGTCCTCTGTAGTCCTGTTTATATTCAGGCCTGTCTCTTTGAGTACGTGCTCTCCTTTCTGTTCCATGGTGGGCGCCTGCATACCAGCGCTCTCATTTTTGATCTGTCCCTGAACTGTTCTGGTTTTACCCATCTCTGTGTGAGTTTCCTTCTCATGGGATGTCTCTTTGGGTTTTTTCTGAACCTGTGCAGTCTGTAAGTGTGTCTGAGTGTCAGAAGTATTGACCTCATAATGTCCAGACTCTGCTTCAGCTGAGGGGAAACTGGTAGTCTTTTTAATGTTCTCCTGTTTCAGAGCCGTCTCATTATCCTTGCCGTGGACCACAGTGGATGGTTTCTTTGTTAGGTCCTTCTGGGATCTGTCTTTTGGGGCCGTCTCATTATGCGGTTCCTTTTCTGCGGCTGTCTCTTTGCACAGTTCCTTTTCTGGGGCTGTCTCTTTCTGGATTCCCTGTTTTGGGGCTGTCTCTTTGCACTGTTGGTTTTCTGGGGCTGTCTCTTTGCACGGTTGCTTTTCTGGGGCTGTCTCTTTCTGGATCCCTTGTGTTGGGGCTGTGTCTTTGCACTGTTGCTTTTCCGGGGCTGTCTTTTTGCACTGTTGCTTTTCTGGGGCTGTCTCTTTCTGGATCCCTTGTGTTGGGGCTGTGTCTTTGCACTGTTGGTTTTCTGGGGCTGTCTGTTTGCACGGTTGCTTTTCTGGGGCTGTCTCTTTCTGGATCCCTTGTGTTGGGGCTGTGTCTTTGCACTGTTGCTGTTCTCGGGCTGTCTCTTTGCACTTCTGCTTTTCTGGGGCTGTCTCTTTCTGGATCCCTTGTGTTGGGGTTGTCTCTTTGCACTGTTGCTTTTCCGGGGCTGTCTCTTTGCTCTGTTGCTTTTCTGGGGCTGTCTCTTTCTGGATCCCTTGTGTTGGGGCTGTGTCTTTGCACTGTTGCTCTTCTCGGGCTGTCTCTTTGCACTGCTGCTTTTCTGGGGCTGTCTCTTTCTGGATCCCCTGTGTTGGGGCGGTCTCTTTGCACTGTTGCTTTTCTGGGGCTGTCTCTTTCTGGATCCCTTGTGTTGGGGCTGTCTCTTTGCACTGTTGCTTTTCCGGGGCCGTCTCTTTGCTCTGTTGCTTTTCTGGGGCTGTCTCTTTCTGGATCCCTTGTGTTGGAGCGGTCTCTTTACACTGTTCCTTTTCTAGGGCTGTCTGTTTTAGAGCGGTCTGTTTCTTTGTGCACGTCTCATATCCCGCGGCCACCTTGTCTTCTCTATGACTTGTCTCTTCATGTTTATCCTGGTCCATGGCAGTCTTTACGTCTTGGCTTGTCTCTTTATGTTCCGCTGCCATCAGAGAGGTCTCTTTGTACTTGCCTTGTTCCTTAGATATCTGTCGTGCAGTCTCGTTTCTCCAGGTGTCTCTCTGTACCAGGATCAGTCAATGCGGTCTCGCATTTCCTTCACAAGCTGTGTCTTTTCTCCGTCTGCTGCACTCCTAAAAATACCTACAGTACTTCAACACCTACTAAACCTACCTACATAGTTCCCCAGCTTTATACTCCACCCCACTATTGCCACAGATCACATGCCCTGTAACCTGTATTCAACTATACCAGCTCACAGCAGACACAGAGATCTTTGTGTGTCCAGGTTTGTCAGCCTTGTCCCCACAGCCAAGAATCTGCCGCTCCTTTTCCTGGATTTTGGATACTGCTCCCTCCTGTGATTGTCTATTCAAAGAGCCAGGACCTCCCAGACTGGGCTGAGCTCACCTGGAGGAGGAACCACAGGTGAGAAACGCACCCAGAATCCAGGAGGTGGAGAGAGGGAGGAGGGGAGAGACTGTCCCAGCAATGAGGACGCAAGGATACATGAAAACAGAGCAATAAAACTCACAGTAATGTGCAGTGTGTATGAGAGTATCACAGAACTCCACAGCAATAATACTCACAGTAATGTGCAGTGTGTATGAGTGAATCACAGAATCCACAGCAATAAAACTCACAGTAATGTGCAGTGTGTATGAGTGAATCACAGAATCCACAGCAATAAAACTCACAGTAATGTGCAGTGTGTATGAGGGTATCACAGAGCTCCACAGCAATAATACTCACAGTAATATGCGGTGTGTATGAGCGTATCACAGAGCTCCACAGCAATAATACTCACAGTAATATGCGGTGTGTATGAGCGTATCACAGAGCTCCACAGCAATAAAACTCACAGTAATGTGCAGTGTGTATGAGTGAATCACAGAATCCACAGCAATAATACTCACAGTAATATGCGGTGTGTATGAGCGTATCACAGAGCTCCACAGCAATAAAACTCACAGTAATGTGCAGTGTGTATGAGTGAATCACAGAATCCACAGCAATAAAACTCACAGTAATGTGCAGTGTGTATGAGGGTATCACAGAGCTCCACAGCAATAAAACTCACAGTAATGTGCAGTGTGTATGTGCGTATCACAGAGCTCCACAGCAATAAAACTCACTCCTAAAAGAGGCGCATTACTGTGACGTTGCTGTATTGCTTGTAACTCACACCTGCATTTATGGGATTTTTATTCCCAGATGCTTTAGGTATTTATGAATCCTGTTGTTATGTTTGGGTTTTATTTAATTGCTGTCCTTGTGTTTTTCGTTGCCCCCCCCCCCCGCCTCTATATACCTTACTGGGGGGATCTGCTCCTTTTTAGGCTTTTGCCGCATGTTTTGGCCACTCTTTACATCACTCTGACAGTGGGTGCTTGTAAGGGTCGTGTAAAAGCCTCGGAGTGTTTGCGCTCAACGTTTAACATGTTTGCACGTGATGGTGCCGGTCCCGGAGCGCACAGCCGCACTAGCTCCATCCCCAATTGGTAGTTTGGTCTCGCGGCAGTAGGGGGCGTGTAGACAGGGCTCGACGCACAGGGGTGAGGTTTCTAATGTCAGCCCTGGCCTTGCTTGAGGTGGTCCGTCTTGTGCCGGGTGGTCTATTTAAGGCTCGGGTCAGATGAGCGCATTCTGTGCGTCAGTGCACAGCGGACGTACTTTCTGACTGACGACAAGGTAGTGGCCACACAGTCCGTTTTTGTTACCGATTTTTTTTTGACGGATGTAGATGGAAAATAAATTGATATGAAAATCATTTTGTCTGTCAAAAATCCCCCCCCCCGCGGAACTAGGGCTGCCTGTCTGCTCTGCCCAGACAGCTGTGTGTGCAGCCTGCTCTAGTGTTTGTTACTCTGTCTGCTCTGCCCAGACAGCTGTGTGTGCAGCCTGCTCTAGTGTTTGTTACTCTGTCTGCTCTGCCCAGACAGCTGTGTGTGCAGCCTGCTCTAGTGTTTGTTACTCTGTCTGCTCTGCCCAGACAGCTGTGTGTGCAGCCTGCTCTAGTGTTTGTTACTCTGTCTGCTCTGCCCAGACAGCTGTGTGTGCAGCCTGCTCTAGTGTTTGTTACTCACAGCAGACTGCAGAGGAGTTCTGAGGCCTGTTCAATACCTCAGCCGCTGCAAGTGCTAAGTTAGCAACTTGCATTGAACGCCGTTCAACCGCTCAGCGCTCAGCACTGCTAACCTAGCACTTGCAGAGACCCGAGGAGATGCTGAGTGTGACGTTTTAAAGATGGCCGCCGCCATGAAGCAAGTAATAATTCCATACAGCAATGTTAATTTTGAGGTTTTTGTTCACCAAAGCACAAAATATTTATTATTTCCCCCGGCACATAGACATATATTACAGCTCAATTTATATATTGTTTCAGAAGTAAACATAACGTTTATTCATTAAAAACTATTATTTGTGGTGTGTGCGTACATAACGGAATTGTGCTGACTGCTTTTCTTTATTATTTTTTGTCCGAGTGATCCGAAAAACAATCTGAATTTTTCATTAAGAAATCGTCGGCCATTTTGGATTCAAAATTCGCATCCAAAGGGTTCAACGACACTGCTGCAGCAAACTGAATTGCTGCGCTGCAGCAATTCAGCAGCTGCTGAGGTATTGAACAGGCCTCCGGTCAGTGTGGATCTTGTGATGTCACTCCTCACCCCGCCTCCAATCCACCACGTGCTCCTACTCTAGATGCAGGGGCTGCTGCTGCTGTGGCCACTGGATGGAATGCTGGACACAGCAAATAAAGGTGATTGTCCAGTCTTTATTAAGCTTGATGCCCCCTGCTCTGAGGTCTAGTTTGTGGGGAGGAGGAACACATGACTAATAGTAATCTGTGTGGGATGAGTTTACAATCTAAGAGGAGAGGGGACCCTGCTCCAGAGTTACAATCTAAGAAGAGAGGACCCTGCTCCAGAGCTTACAATCTAAGAGGAGAGGGACCCTGCCCAGAGCTTAACAATCTAAGAGGAGAGGGGACCCTGCCCAGAGCTTACAATCTAAGAGGAGGGGACCCTGCCCCAGAGCTTACAATCTAAGAGGAGAGGGGACCCTGCTCCAGAGCTTACAATCTAAGAGGAGAGGACCCTGCTCCAGAGCTTACAATCTAAGAGGAGAGGGGACCCTGCCCAGAGCTTACAATCTAAGAGAGAGGGGTCCCTGCCCCAGAGCTAACAATCTAAGAGGAGAGGGGACCCTGCCCCAGAGTTTACAATCTAAGAGGAGAGAGGACCCTGCCAAGAGCTTACAATCTAAGAGGAGAGGGGACCCTGCCCAGAGCTTACAATCTAAGAGAGAAGAGAGGACCCTGCCCCAGAGTTTACAATCTAAGAGGAGAGGGGACCCTGCCCCAGAGCTTACAATCTAAGAGGAGAGGGACCCTGCCCCAGAGCTTAACAATCTAAGAGGAGAGGGGACCCTGCCCCAGAGCTTACAATCTAAGAGGAGAGAGGACCCTGCTCCAGAGCTTACAATCTAAGAGGAGAGGGGACCCTGCCCCAGAGCTTACAATCTAAGAGGAGAGGGGACCCTGCCCAGAGCTTACAATCTAAGAGGAGAGGGACCCTGCTCCAGAGCTTACAATCTAAGAGGAGAGGGGACCCTGCTCAGAGCTTACAATCTAAGAGGAGAGGGGACCCTGCTCCAGAGCTTACAATCTAAGAGGAGAGGGGACCCTGCCCCAGAGCTTACAATCTAAAAGGAGAGGGGACCCTGCCCAGAGCTTACAATCTAAGAGGAGAGGGGACCCTGCCAGAGCTTACAAATCTAAGAGGAGAGGGGACCCTGCCCCAGAGCTTACAATCTAAGAGGAGAGGGACCCTGCCCAGAGTTACAATCTAAGAGGAGAGGGGACCCTGCTCCAGAGCTTACAATCTAAGAGGAGAGGGGACCCTGCTCCAGAGCTTACAATCTAAGCAGAGAGGGGACCCTGCCCAGAGCTTACAATCTAAGAGGAGAGGGACCCTGCCCAGAGCTTACAATCTAAGAGGAGAGGGGACCCTGCCCCAGAGCTTACAAATCTAAGAGAGAGGGGACCCTGCCCAGAGCTTACAATCTAAGAGGAAGAGGGGACCCTGCTCCAGAGCTTACAATCTAAGAGGAGAGGGACCCTGCTCCAGAGCTTACAATCTAAGCAGAGAGGGGACCCTGCCCCAGAGCTTACAATCTAAGAGGAAGGGGACCCTGCCCAGAGCTTACAATCTAAGAGGAGAGGGCCCTGCCCCAGAGCTTACAATCTAAGAGGAGAGGGACCCTGCTCCAGAGCTTACAATCTAAGAGAGGAGAGGGCCCTGCCCCAGAGCTTACAATCTAAGAGGAGAGGGCTGCCCCAGAGCTTACAATCTAAGAGAGGAGAGGGGACCCTGCCCCAGAGCTTACAATCTAAGAGGAAGGGGACCCTGCCCAGAGCTTACAATCTAAGAGGAGAGGGACCCTGCCCAGAGCTTACAATCTAAGAGGAGAGGAGACCCTGCCCCAGAGCTTACAATCTAAGAGGAGAGAGGACCCTGCACCAGAGCTTACAATCTAAGAGGAGAGGGACCCTGCCCCAGAGCTTACAATCTAAGAGAGGAAGGGGACCCTGCCCCAGAGCTTACAATCTAAGAGGAGAGGACCCTGCCCCAGAGCTTACAATCTAAGAGGAGAGAGGCCCTGCCCCAGAGCTTACAATCTAAGAGGAGAGGGGACCCTGCTCCAGAGCTTACAATCTAAGAGGAGAGGGGGATACATATTGTATATCTGTATACAGAGCCGGCTCTGTCAATGTATATACAGAGATGGAGGGAAGTGTATATATATATTAGGGCTGTGCAATATTGACAAAATAATCATATTGCGATTTTATTTGCGATTTAGCCAATTGTTTTTGCTTTTTCAAACATGCTACATACATTCTAAATGTATTCAGTATTCAGCACATGGATATACTGCCCCGCACATGGATATACTGCCCCAGCACATGATATACTCCCCAGCACATGAAATACTGCCCCAGCACATGGAAATACTGCCCCAGCACATGGATATACTGCCCCAGCATGGATATACTGCCCCAGCACATGGATATACTGCCCCAGCTCATGGATATACTGCCCCAGCTCATGGATATACTGCCCCGGCACATGGATATACTGCCCCGCACATGGATATACTGCCCCGGCACATGATATACTGCCCCGGCACATGGATATACTGCCCCGGCACATGGATATACTGCCCCAGCACATGGAATACTGCCCCAGCTCATGGATATACTGCCCCAGCACATGGATATACTGCCCCAGCACATGGATATACTGCCCCAGCACATGGATATACTGCCCAACATGGTATACTGCCCCAGCACATGGATATATGCCCCAGCTCATGGATATACTGCCCCAGCACATGGATATACTGCCCCAGCACATGGATATACTGCCCCAGCTCATGGATATTCCCCGCACATGGATTATCTGCCCCAGCACATGGATATACTGCCCCAGCACATGGTATACTGCCCCAGCACATGGAAATACTGCCCCAGCACATGGAAATGCTGCCCCAGCACATGGAACTGCCCCAGCACATGGAAACGCTGCCCCAGCACATGGAAACGCTGCCCCAGCACATGGAAACGCTGCCCCAGCACATGGAAACGCTGCCCCAGCACATGGATATCCTGCCCCAGCACATGATATACTGCCCCAGCACATGGATATACTGCCCCAGCACATGGAAATACTGCCCCAGCTCATGGATATACTGCCCCAGCTCATGGAAATACTGCCCCAGCTCATGGAAGTACTGCCCCAGCTCATGGATGTACTGCCCCAGCTCATGGATGTACTGCCCCAGCACATGGATGTACTGCCCCAGCTCATGGAAATACTGCCCCAGCTCATGGAAATACTGCCCCAGCTCATGGATATACTGCCCCAGCTCATGGAAATACTGCCCCAGCTCATGGAAATACTGCCCCAGCTCATGGATGTACTGCCCCAGCTCATGGATGTACTGCCCCAGCACATGGATGTACTGCCCCAGCACATGGATGTACTGCCCCAGCACATGGAAATACTGCCCCAGCTCATGGAAATACTGCCCCAGCTCATGGATATACTGCCCCAGCTCATGGAAATACTGCCCCAGCTCATGGAAATACTGCCCCAGCTCATGGATGTACTGCCCCAGCTCATGGAAATACTGCCCCAGCTCATGATATATACTGCCCCAGCTCATGGAAATACTGCCCCGGCACATGGATGTACTGCCCCAGCACATGGATGTACTGCCCCAGCACATGGATATACTGCCCCAGCTCATGGAATACTGCCCCAGCTCATGGAAAAACTGCCCCAGCTCATGGATATACTGCCCCAGCACATGGAAACTGCCCCAGCACATGGAAATGCTGCCCCAGCACATGGAAATGCCCCAGCACATGGAAATGCTGCCCCAGCTCATGGAAACGCTGCCCCAGCACATGGAAACGCTGCCCCAGCACATGGATATCCTGCCCCAGCACATGGATATCCTGCCCCAGCACATGGATATACTGCCCCAGCACATGGATATACTGCCCCAGCTCATGGAAATACTGCCCCAGCTCATGGATATACTGCCCCAGCTCATGGATATACTGCCCCAGCTCATGGATGTACTGCCCCAGCTCATGGATGTACTGCCCCAGCACATGGATGTACTGCCCCAGCTCATGGATATACTGCCCCAGCTCTGCCCCAGCTCATGGATATACTGCCCCAGCACATGGATATACTGCCCCAGCACATGGATATCCTGCCCCAGCACATGGATATACTGCCCCAGCACATGGAAATACTGCCCCAGCACATGGAATACTGCCCCAGCACATGGAAATACTGCCCCAGCTCATGGAAATACTGCCCCAGCTCATGGAATACTGCCCCAGCTCATGGATATACTGCCCCAGCTCATGGATATACTGCCCCAGCTCATGGATATACTGCCCCAGCTCATGGATATACTGCCCCAGCACATGGATATACTGCCCCAGCACATGGAAATACTGCCCCAGCACATGGATATACTGCCCCAGCACATGGAAATACTGCCCCAGCTCATGGATATACTGCCCCAGCTCATGGATATACTGCCCCAGCTCATGGATATACTGCCCCAGCTCATGGATATACTGCCCCAGCACATGGATATACTGCCCCAGCTCATGGATTATACTGCCCCAGCTCATGGATATACTGCCCCAGCTCATGGATTATACTGCCCCAGCACATGGATATACTGCCCCAGCACATGGATATACTGCCCCAGCACATGGATATACTGCCCCAGCTCATGATATACTGCCCCAGCTCATGGATATACTGCCCCAGCACATGGATTATACTGCCCCAGCACATGAAATACTCCCCTGCCCAGCACTGCCCCAGCTCATGGATATACTGCCCCAGCACATGGATATACTGCCCCAGCACATGGATATACTGCCCCAGCACATGGATATACTGCCCCAGCCATGGATATACTGCCCCAGCTCATGGATATACTGCCCCAAGCTCATGGATATACTGCCCCAGCACATGGAAATACTGCCCCAGCACATGGATACTGCCCCAGCACATGGATATACTGCCCAGCACATGGATATACTGCCCAGCACATGATATTACTGCCCCAGCTCATGGATATACTGCCCCAGCTCATGGATATTACTGCCCCCAGCACATGGAATATACTGCCCCAGCACATGGAATACTGCCCCAGCTCATGGATGTACTGCCCCAGCTCATGGATGTACTGCCCCAGCTCATGGATGTACTGCCCCAGCACATGGATGTACTGCCCCCACATGGATATACTGCCCCAGCTCATGGAAATTACTGCCCCAGCTCATGGATATACTGCCCCAGCTCATGGAAGTACTGCCCCAGCTCATGGATGTACTGCCCCAGCTCATGGATGTACTGCCCCAGCACATGGATGTTACTGCCCCAGGCTCATGGAATACTGCCCCAGCTCATGGTACACTGCCCCAGCTCATGGATATACTGCCCCAGCTCATGGATATACTGCCCCAGCTCATGATATACTGCCCCAGCTCATGGAAATACTGCCCCAGCTCATGGATATACTGCCCCAGCTCATGGATACTGCCCCAGCACATGGAGTATACTGCCCCAGCACATGGAGATATACTGCCCAGCACATGGATATACTGCCCCAGCTCATGGAATACTGCCCCAGCACATGGATATACTGCCCCAGCACATGGATATACTGCCCCAGCTCATGGATATTCTGCCCCAGCACATGGATATACTGCCCCAGCACATGGATATACTGCCCAGCACATGGAAATACTGCCCCAGCACATGGAAATGCTGCCCCAGCTCATGAAACGCTGCCCCAGCACATGGAAACGCTGCCCAGCCCCAACACATGGATATCCTGCCCCAGCACATGGATATCCTGCCCCAGCACATGGATATCCTGCCCCAGCACATGGATATACTGCCCCAGCACATGGATATATGCCCAGCACATGGATATACTGCCCCAGCTCATGGAAATACTGCCCCAGCTCATGGATATACTGCCCCAGCTCATGGATGTACTGCCCCAGCTCATGGATGTACTGCCCCAGCTCATGGATGTACTGCCCCAGCACATGGATGTACTGCCCCAGCTCATGGATATACTGCCCCAGCACATGGAATACTGCCCCAGCACATGGATATACTGCCCCAGGACATGGATATCCTGCCCCAGCACATGGATGTACTGCCCCAGCTCATGGATGTACTGCCCCAGCACATGGAAGTACTGCCCCAGCACATGGAAATGCTGCCCCAGCACATGGAAATGCTGCCCCAGC
>RXON01002023.1:0-40000 GCA_009667805.1 Leptobrachium leishanense | reverse complement strand
GTGTGAGTGTATGTATGTCAATGTTTGGAGGGGGGCTGGTGTGTGTGAGTGTATGTATGTCAATGTTTGGAGGGGGGCTGGTGTGTGTGCCAGTATGTGTGGGAGGGTCATGGTTTGTGTATACAGAGATGGCCTAGAAGATGTAACACTCAGATCAGACACTTGCATCATGTTTCGCAGCCTCTGTATTACTACGCTTTATTTTATGACTGTCAATGGCGTGGCATGGGGGTGCCTCGGGGGCGGTTGCCCCTGGCGCAATTTTCTTAGGGGGCGCCAAATTTCGAAAGACATTTGAACCACTAATATTTTGCCGCAGGAATCAGCAAGGTGTTGGCCAGTTTTGCCACGCCGGCGGTGACCTAGCACTCAGAATTCTGGTCCTGTTCTGACTCCTCCTTAACGCTGACATGAGTCACATGAAGCAGCGCAGCATTATTCACCGGAACACCCTGTACCATGCTTGTCAGCCCCCTTTGAAGCCCTGTTTCAGCCCCCCACCGCTGGCAGCCCTGCAGCCATTGAACAGGAAGGAGGGAGGGAGGCGCCTGCCCTGCAGCACATTTAAAATCCGGTCTTCACTAAGCCCCCTGGACAGCTTCCCCTGGGCCACCAACCACTTCATGCAGGTAGGTGACACTGTAGGACACCAAAGCAGCGTGACCAACACACAGTGAGGGGGTACAGGGAGAGGGTGACTGGAGGTTCAGAGAGAGAATGACTGGGGGTACTGTGAGAGACTGTCACATCTCGGTCCTGCCCCCTGCTGGTTGTAGTAGGGATTCATGTTTTTTGGTTTTCTGTTGGGTTGGTTGGTCTGCGGTCACATGACCTTCTCAGCCCTATATATAGGTCCAGTAAGTCTCTTGCTCCCTGGCTCTGGATGGGTTACACCCGTTGTATTCCTGATTACTCGTGTATGACTTCTGGTTCTGCCCATTGGATTACTCTTACGTCTGTCCCCTAAAGATATTCGCTCTGGATTTCTCGTATGACCTGGCTTATGTTTTTGGATCATTCTCTTGTATGTGTTTAGTTAATGTGTATTTGCTCAGTAGATCTTTTGGTCACAAAATCATTCGCTCCTGAGCAGTATCTAGTGTCCTCTTGTTCTGATCTAGGCTTGTGCACAGATTTTTTTTTCGGTTCGATTTTTCGGATTTTTAACCACTCCGATGCTGAGGACGCGCTCAGCGCGTCCTCAGCATTCCCGCTGGTATGCGGAGGACGCGCTGAGCGCGTCCTCCCATTGGGGTCAGCGTTCGGCCGGGTTCCGGCCGATCGCTGGCTCCCCCGGTGCGGGCTGACATCCTGGATGTCAGCCACGCATCCGGGACCACAGCCGCCGGAATTAGGTGTCATCGCGGCAGCGCGATGACACCCAATTCAGGCGCCCCCCCCCGCATGTGCGGAGGAGGCGCCTGAAAGGGAGTGGGGGAGGTCCTTCGGACCTCTCTCCCTCCCGATCGGCGGCTCTGCGGGGGTTAACCCAGGCATCATTTGGAAGGGCACAGCCTGCCCTTCCAAATGGTACCTGGCATTAACCCCTGGGGAGCTGGATCGCGAATCGGCGCTGAAAAGCGCCGGTTCGCGATCCTTTCCCGGAGCTGGCCGACATCTTGGATGTCGGCCAAGCCTCCGGGAACTCCCCCTGAGGACTGGCGTCATCGTGCGTAGCACGATGACGCCAGTCCTGGACTTAAACCTTAACTGCCACCAACGGTGGAGATAGGGAGTTCATTGGAACTCCCTATCTCCCGATCCGTGGCAGTTAGGGGTTAAATTTTGGTATGGTTGGATCGGCCAGAGCATGGCCGTTCCAACGATACCAAACATGAAAGTGAAAAATGTTGTAAAAAAAAAAAAAAAATAATAAAAAAAAAAAACCCACTTTTTTTCTCTTTTTTGGTTTGTTAATGCAGCAATATTGTTGCCATTTCAATTATAATGTGAACAATGATGCTGCACTAACGATTTTTGTATGCGGTGCGTTTGTTAAAAAGTGTAATTTTCCCCAAAAAAAAATGTAACGAGACCCCATCTCTAATTTTTTTAACAATCGCACCCCATACAAAATATAACCGCAATTGCTCGCATGTTAAAATGTGAAAAAAAACACTTTACACGTAAATTATTGAAAATACATATTTTATTGCATTTTTTGTTATAATATACAGACATGACATAACGTATACATATAATAATGACATATTATGAATCTACCGAGTCTGACGGAAAGAACGATATATAATATGTCTGGGTCATATACTAAAATAAGCTTCAAAACACGTTTAAACATGATGAGCAAAACCGGTAAAAATGACCTCAGCACAGAGGCGGGAAAAGCCTCAGCAGCGAAAGGGTTAAACTTTTCGATTCGGCTCGTTTCGACCGATTTCTGTTTCGATTTGGTTCGGCTCGATTCGTTTTTCGTGTACTTTTTTTTCTGAATAATCGACCATTTTTCGCGTCACTTTGCTCGTTTTTTGTATCGACTTTTCGTAAGTTCGGAAATTTTCGTTTTTTCGGAACGTCTGTTCTCCTCGTTTCAAAGCAATAAATTTCGATTTGACACATTTCAAGTACATTCGAAAATATTTAGTTTCGGCACGGAAAACTTTTCGGATCTGCCATTTTCGGATCTAAAAATTTTCGGAAATTCGGCCGCATCCGAAAACACGAATCGGGAAATTTCGTGAAAATTCCGAAACCCGAAACGCACATCCCTATTCTGATCTCCCTGGAGGGAGGTGCCAGGATCAGCAGTCCTGTTCACAGTACTTTCAGCTACCAACGAGTTCTGCCCTGCACTCTGTTGAATCCATTCAAACCTCAGTCTGTCCTGTTTGAGAATTACTGTGTGTATTACGCTGTATCCCTTGTTTTAGTGATTTAACCCCCTGCTGGTTGCTGGGTTGATCACTTGCTGTTTTTGGTTCTATCCCTTCACGTTTAGGGGTATCGTTTGCACCCTCCGGGGTCCTTGTTCCCAGGTTACAACTTATGTTTTTGCAAAGACCACGATAACAAACGATTGTTCATTTCTGTTTTATGTCATTTCTGCATTTCTGACTGCCCTGCACCTTGAGTACTTCACGGACTGTCATTTGACGTATGCTGTTTTTTGATTGTGTCCTAGGTAATCTGTTGGTCTCGAAACCTTCAGAATTTTGAGACAATTCAGTTAGTCCTTGTATGTACCAAAACTCTAGCTCTGTTTCGGTTTCTGTTAGTGTGTGCTGGATTAAACATTATGAAACAAACCACAAACCTGCCTCAAGGGCTCCAATATATGCGCAATGAAGGGCCTTCCCTGGCATCTACCCGGGACCCCCGTGACAGAGAGTGAGTGACTGAAGGTACTGGGAGAGAGTGACGGGGTACTTGGAGAGAGAGAGAGACTGGGGGTACTGGGGAAAAAGTGGGGGTACTTGAAGAGAGTGAGTGACTGGGGGATACTAGGGGGAGTAACTGGGGTACTGGGAGAGAGAGAGTTACTGGGGGTACTGGGAAAAAGTGGGGTACTGGGAGAGAGTGAATGAAGGTACTGGGAGAGAGTGACTTGGGTTACTGGGAGAGTGTGACGGGGTACTTGGAGAGACTGGGGGTACTGGGAAAAAGTGGGGGTACCTGGAGAGTGACTGGGGGTACTGGGAGAGAGTGACTGGGTATAGCATTAGAGTGGAACTATGATAGGATATACTTTGACAGGGTGACTGGTAGCAGTGGCGTAGTGAGGGGGGGCATGTGTGCTTAATTTATTATATCAGTATTTTGTTAATATACAATACACGTGCTGCTTGTGGGGTAACGGGGTCAATACTCTACTGGTGTCAGGGAATCATGGTGTGTTACCATGTCCACAGGTTGGGGGGGCGCACAATTCTTGCCCTGCCCCAGGCGCTGACAACCTACACTACACCGCTGATTACTGTCCCCTTCATGACATTGTCAAAAGGGCAGAGTATGGATGCCATCAAAATCCCCCCCCCCCGGGAAATATATCTGCGGACGCCCATGGAAGCCGTTATGACTTGTCGGTGCAACGCATTGAACTTATTCCTCATTCGGTTCTACATCTGCTTTTTAAACATTGAATTTTAACCCTATGTTTATTATTACGGGGGGGGGGACAGAGTGCACCCCCCCCCTCTCTATTTGTATGCGGCCGGGTTTACGGGTATTTTGGCATACGACATAGGCCGGCTTTTTTCTTAAAATGCAGTTAACCCTTTGGTTTCCTCTCCTGTCTAAGCGCGTCCCTCGAAGGTCAGTTTCCTGGTGCCTCTCTATTGGGTACGGGGTAGCGTGTGTATGGATAGGTTTTAGGTACGCACATTTGTCTGTGACGCTGCTCTATTTTATTTGTCCAATTAGAAGTTGCCGTTTCCCTTGCTCATCAGGATTGGCTTCGTCTTTCTATACAATTATTAGGAGTTACCCCCTCCTGGCCCTTTGGGACGGCTTGTACTTATTGCTCGGTCTTTAGTTTAATCTCGCCGATTCAGCAATTTCTTCTAATCGAAAAAATAAAAATCGCCCAACAAATTGATTTATGAAGATAATCATTAATTGCAGCCCCAGTAATGTGCGGAGCGTTTGATACAGCTCCCCAGCAATAAAACCCACAGTAATGTGCAGAGCGTTTGATGAAGCTCCCCACCAATAAAACCCACAGTAATGTGCAGAGCATTTGATGCAGCTCCCCAGCAATAAAACCCACCGTAATGTACAGTGTTTGATACAGCTCCCCAGCAATAAAGCCCACAGTAATGTGCAGAGCGTTTGATGGAGGTCCCCAGCAACAAAACCCACAGTAATGTGCAGAGTGTTTGAGGGTGCTCCCCAACAATAAAACCCACAGTAACGTGCAGAGCGTTTGATGGAGCTCCCCAACAATAAAACCCACAGTAATGTGTGGAGTGTGTTTCATGGAGCGCCACAGCAGAGCTATACACTGTGTGATCCAGACAGTAATATACAGAAGGCAGTACACGTCGCACACTGGATGTCTCCATCACTATCCAGATATTCTAAACATTCCACGGATGTGATGAAACACGCCTGAGTGAGATCATAGAACGCACAGCAGGTAATGCCGGTTCCTCTTGGTAATAAGGAAGACACCTTATTGTGCTGAATGACACGTTAAGCGATTAACAAGACACAAAGAACCTCGTCACACATGTGCTCGGAGAACAGGATGAGGCGGTGGGGTTCAGGGAGATCAGATCCTTACCCAAAGCCACATGGGTAGTCACAGAGTGGGGAACAGGGAGCTCGCACACCTCATGTCACCGCCATAATGTGCCACTTCCATGATTAGATGGAGGGTACCGTGGAGCAGGAGGTGAGGGCCAAGCTCCGGTTTAACAAGGTTTTGGCTTGATGGTGCTATTATAGAGGAAGCTGAACCTTTTACAGATCAGACTCATCCAGAAAGGACGTCCAGAACATTGTGACATTGCCCGGTCTCCAGGCCCATAACTTGTTCTTTATTTGTGTAGAGGGTAAACCAGATGTGGACCCCTTGATTGAGGTGCCTACAGGAGGTATACGCTATGCTCTCCAGATGAGGCAGAAATCATGGTCAGTGTTGCGGTCCATCTGGCGTACTGGGGGCTTCCTGGGCATTTCAGTCCTGGCCACCCTTTCTGGTGATAGCAGGACAGATTTGCATACGGTTCAACCTCCGCTGTAATGGCGGACTCACTGACGGGTAGGACTCTTCGGCTGCCGCCTGTTCTCCAAGCCTGCACATACATTTGTTCTGAGTGTGACTATCATATTTATGGTACAATGCGACATGTGGTGGATACGTTTTGCGGCGCTGCTACAGACCGTTCTATTCAAAGAAAGGTGAACCTCAGGAGAATGACACGAGCAGTGAAAATTATAAAAGTTTCCTAAGAATGAAGGGAAGTTAGAATTTTAATAAATGACGGAGGTGAGTATTGCTTCGCTTTCTTGCTCTATTTTAAACCAGCAGCAAGTGGCAACTAGCAAGAAACTTATATACAATAACGTGTAGACATGGTATCTTCCGACACCCCTTCTGCTCCTTTCCTGGATCGGTCCTCCTTCCTATCAGCAGTCATTAAATCCGAGCAACTCCCCCTCCTACTTCCTCGCTGGACGAGGTGATTAGTGCAGGAGATTCGGCAACTTCAAGGTAAATCCACAGGAAGCGAGGAAAACCTTAACGAAGGTGAGGAGAAAGCAGACATGAGATGGAAAGGTAACGGACCCGCAGGCCAAGCAAAACAAACAAACCACAACAGCGGCGGGTGCGGCAGACAATACTCACCTCAGAGTCATTATTAAAATTCTAACTTCCCTTCATTCTTTAGGAAAATTCTATAATTTTAATACATCGACTCTGAGGCTCCAATTGCTTGTTCAAAGCTGACCCACAACTGCGGATGACCAATGAACAACAGGTTTGAAATAGAAAGACCGGAAAGTGGACTCTCTGGACCAATCAGCGGATTGCAATAAGTCCTCTAACCGACAACCTGCTGCGACAGCAGAGGAAGCAACGGCGCTGCGAACGGAGTGGGCGGCAAACCCAAAAGCCAGCAAGTGTAGTCGTATCCACCGGGGCGAAGGGAGATTTATAGGAAATAAAAAAAGGGATGAGATCCCAGGAGCGCGGAGGGAGGCGGTGTGTGATTCGAACAGCTGGAGGCAAAGGACCGGGCATAAGTCTGGCCGCAAGGGAAAAGCCGGGTAGAAAGCAGATGTGATGGCCGTCTTAGTACGGCGGGAAATTTAAAAGCAGACACCCTCGGGCACAAAAGAACGGGCCCGAAAGTCCAACGCCCTGACCTCAGCCACCCATTTACAGGAGATTAAGCAGAGCAGGGGCAGTAATTTAGCAGATAGTTGACGGAGAGACAGGTCCTGATTAGAGGGCCATCGAGCTAGAAAACCAAGGAGAAGGGTCACGTCCCAAGTTGCAGTATATCGAGGCAACGGGGGACAATCAGACCTGATTCCTTTAAGAAAACAGCAAACCAAAGGGTGCTTGCCCAATGGAGTTCCCTGAAAACCCACATGATAGGCGGATAGAGCCAATCTATAAACGTTCAGCGTTCGATAGGCTTTGCCCTGATCGAAGACCTCCGTGAGGAAGTCCAACACGAAGCTCAGAAAGGCCTGGAAGGGATCCTGATCCCTTGACAGACACCAATGATGCCAGGTGCCCCAGGCTGATTTGTAACAAGATCTAGTACCTGGGGCCCACGTATTGCGTAGGAGTCTCGTAGTGCGGACCGAAATCTCGCCGGCTCCCGAGACCAGTGAGGCTAGCAATAGACTGGATCCTGGGGACAGGAGTGGGTGAGGATGCCCGGAGGCGTCCACCAGAAGGTCTGGGAGAAAGTGGGGAACATCCACTAGGAGAACCAACAGGATTGCAAACCATGGTTGGTTCTGCCAGAAAGGAGTGATTATGACTACTTGGGCTCGTTGAATCCTGACGTGACGCAGTGTGCGAGCTATCAATTGAAATGGTGGGAAGGCATACTGGCGAGCCCCAGACCAATCCTGAAGGAAAGCGTCCGTTGCTAAGGCCAGTGGGTCTGGGCGCTAGCTGTAAAAGATCGGGAGATGGGCATTGAGCCGGCAGGCGAAGAGGTCTGCGTGAAACTGTCCCCACAGGGCCGCCATGTCGGAGAACACAGAGCGTAAACGCCAATCCCCTGAGTCTTCTGTATGTCTCAAGTTCCAATCTGCGGCTTGGTTTGAGATTCCCAGGATAAACTGCGCTTGGATCTGGTTTTGAAAACACCAGTCCCACAGGCGGGAAGCCATTGTTGTCAGAAGTAGGGAGCGAGGGCCGCCCAGAGAGTTGATATAACGTATGGTCGTAAAATTGTCCATCCTGAGGAGGACTGAGCAAGGTGTACGGTCTTTGAGGAAGCTTTGGAGCGCAAAGAGCCCTGCCAGGAGTTCTAAACCGTTCATGTAAAGGGGAAGTTCCTGAGCGGACCAACGACCTCCGGTGGAGGAATCGTCGCAATAGGCACCCCAACCTGACCCACAAGCGTCGGAGTCGATCGTAATCATCAGGAGTGGTACCATAATAGGCTTGCCGTTGCAGGAGTGGAGGTGACTGATCCACCATTCCAAATCCAGTCTGGCCTCCCTGGAGAGGGAGATCGGAGCTGAATAGGGGAGACCCCTTCTGAGGAAAAGGGCCTTCAGGCATTGGAGGGCCCGATAATGTAGGGGTGCTGGTTTCACCGCCAGTCTCGTGGCTGCCAGAAGTCCGATCACGTGAGCAAGGTCCTGTAAGGATGGAGAATGTGCCTACATAAGGGACCAAACTTGACATAGGATCGAGCGACACTTGGGCAAAGGAACGGTCAATGACATCAGTACACAGTCTACCCCAAATTCCAGGAATTCCGGGGAATGAGACGGAGAGAGGATTGACTTCTCTTGATTCACCAGGAAGCCCAGAGATTGGAAAAGGTCGACCGTCTACTGTATATGGGAGATGCAGCTGAGCTTCTGACGAGGCCATCAGCAGTACGTTATCCAGATACACGATGAGACGGACGCCTTGGAGCGCAGCCATGCAAGGACCGGATTCAGCACCTTGGTAAAGCACCAAGGGGCCAAAGACAGGCCAAAAGGAAGGCAGCAAAATCTCCAGAGATCGTGACCCCAACAGAATTGAAGGAAATCCCGCGATTCCTTGGCAATTGGAATAGTCAGGTACGCGTCCTTGAGAGCCACCTTTGCCAACCAATCGTGGGGTCTCAATAGCTCCTTGAGCATATGCATACCTTCCATCTGGAAGTGGCGATATATCACGGACACATTCAGGTCCCTGAGGTTTATGACTGGGCGAACACCGCCGCCTTTTTTGGAGACCAACAGGTTGCTCAGGAATCCCGTGGACCCCTGCGGAACCTGCTCTATGGCTCCTTTCTGGAATAGTTCCGTAATCTCCCGCTCCACCAACGCCTGCCCGTCCCCCAAAAAGGGGAGTGGAGGGGGTTATCGGTTGGAGCGGGGGAGAAGAGAACTCCAGAACAAACCCTCGTACAGTATTGAGAACCCAAGGGTCCGATGTGATGCGACACCATGCGGTGCGAAAAAAAAAATGAACCCCTTCACTGCTGAGCCATTTCACGTCTTAAAAAAAAAAAATATATATTTTCTGTATTATGATTGTTATTTTTTTCCTTTACTTTAAACATGGTCATGTTTGGTATCATTGGAAAGGCCATGCTCTGGCCTTTCTAATGATACCAAATATGACCCAGCTAGCTGAAAACAGTCGGGAGATATCTGGGTTCAAAGAACCATTATCTCCACCCCTATCTTTCCTTAGGAGTCAATGAGGACATTCCCCACACGTTCTCAGCAGTGAAAGGGTTAAGCGACCCCCCACCTTGACTGTAGATGGGTGTAGGAGGTGCAAGGTTACCTGTGTCTGAAGGTTGAGGAAGAATGACCGCCTCTAGCTACCCGAAATCCTCTGCCACACCACGGCCGTGAGCGGGTAGGAAAGAATTGGGAAGGTGCAGGAGATGCGGCAGCGGAGGGGTTCCTCCCGCGGGGCCTGGATTGATGGGTTTTGCACGGCCGGTAGCTCGGCCCCGGTATCCACCGGCCCGAGGAAAAACCCCAGAGAAAACCTTAAGAGAATTGGACACGCTCTCCATGGTATTAAAAGGCCCCGGAGTACTTATTCATGTCCTTCAGGAATCCCTTGCCAAACAGAGCACCGTGAGCGGCAGCCCAGACGGGCAATGGAATCAACTTCCAGAGGGGCCTCAGAAAATTCCTCTTCAGAGGCATATATATCTAGGGCATCGCCAGTGTCGTCGTCCTCAGAGTCAGGGGATGTGTCCTGAAGCGGAGTAGGGACAATGGCAGATTCTGGATTAAAGACCTTAGGTTTCTTGGTGGGTGCTGTGGCCTGAGGTGCAGGAGCACATTTACGGGCTGCAGTATTAGGGGATGGGTGCACGTGTCCCGGCAATGGTGTGGGGTTGCCAGCCCCTCCAGTCACGTGTCGTGCGTTAGACACTGTTTCCCGTTGGTGGTGGCCAGGGGGGTCTCAGTGGGCCTCACCGCAGTGAGTTCATCGCCCTGTTCAGAGACCACTTGCAGCGGGGGATTATCAGTTTGGCGCCTCAGCCATTGCTTCTTTTAAAGAACGTGTAAAGTCTGCCGACAGGACTGAGACCGCTTTAAAAACGGCCGAGGCGATGGAGGCCTGCATACAGTACAGGGGGCCGAGGATGGAATGCTGGGAGCCATCTGGGCTTGGACAAGAACAGGTGTTTTTGATTGCTCACCCGCATTGTCAGAGGAATTCTCCGAATTTTCTGCTAGGGAGGCTTGGCGCGGAGGAGCTTTGCCGCATGGCATGGCGCTGGATGCTTCGTCCGTGAATGGCACCGAAAGACCATGCGTGTGTAGCTCCCGTGGTCAAGCTCTGCCTACCTGGCCAGCCAGCGCATGGAGTGTCGTGGAGGGGCAGGCAGGGTACATTGAGAAATTTTTTTGGAGAAGGATAATTAAAGGCGAACGCCGCGGTTACAGCTAGGCGATAACAGAACAGTAAAAAATAATAATCTACAAAATCGAAAGACAGAACAGAGAAAATTCTGCCATACTTATCTTGTCGCCGACCAGCAAGAAAGAGGTAGGTAGGAGGGGAGTTGCTCGGTTTTAATGACTACGGACAGGAAGGAGGACCGATCCAGGAAAGGAGAGTCAGGGGTGTCGGAAGATACCAGGTCTACATGTTATTGTAGGTTTTATTTTTGCACACATAAATGCTTCA
The DNA here is from genome assembly GCA_009667805.1 of Leptobrachium leishanense. Taxonomy (NCBI): domain Eukaryota; kingdom Metazoa; phylum Chordata; class Amphibia; order Anura; family Megophryidae; genus Leptobrachium; species Leptobrachium leishanense. Next base: position 29,190 of record RXON01002023.1, on the reverse strand, counting down.
TGTTTTTAAGTTTCTTGCTAGTTGCCACTTGCTGCTGTTTAAAACAAAGCAAGAAAGAGAAGCAAAAGGAGCCTCAGAGTCGCTGTATTAAAATTCTAGGTCAAAATAGCTAAACCAGAAAAATTCTCCCCATTTATCTCACTTTCCAAATCGGCTATATGGTCTAGAATGTTCTCTTCTCCTCCCAATTCTCCTAAGTGTCACCTTTCTTTGAAGAGACCTGTTTATTTCTGCGTCTTTATTATTCTCTTCACCACTTTGTGTCATTCCTGGCTGTCCATTATAAGGAGAGGTCTGTGGGTGCCGGGCATCCAGCTCCTATAATCTGGTGGTTGTCCTTGGTGCGGATGGGCCTGTGGGTGCCGGCCAGGCTGGAGGGGCTCCATCGCCTTAGATGAATAATGGTGTTATTGTCCCCTAGGAGCGGCTGTGTTGGGGTGAGTTGAATTCTTGGCCTCTCCCAATGATTCACAAATGTTGTTCAGGAACAAGTTCCTAAATTCCAAGCACAGGGCGTCACCAGAACCTGTCTTTCAATCCAACCTGACCTCGGCCAAAGCGGACAATGAATGCTTACCGGCAGCTACTCTAGTACAACAGAAGGGGAAGACGTTGCACACAGCACTGCATCTTCTCACCACCTGGAGGCGCTAAAGAAGAGGAGCTGTGCTGCTCTGCATTAAGGCCACGATCCGGCCATCCGTGACACTGTGCACAGTGCACACACACAGGCCACGATCTGGCCACCTGTGACACACTCTCTCTGCTGGGCTTTTCTGCAGATATTTGGGGTCAGTAAACAGGCTGAATTTTAACCCTTTCGCTGCTGAGGCTTTTCACACCTCTGTGCTGAGGTCATTTTTACCGGTTTTGCTCATCATGTTTAAACGTGTTTTGAAGCTTATTTTAGTATATGACCCAGACATATTATATATCGTTCTTTCCGTCAGACTCGGCAGATTCATAATATGTCATTATTATATGTATACGTCATGTCATGTCTGTATATTATAACAAAAAATGCAATAAAATATGTATTTTCAATAATTTACAGCGTGTAAAGTGTTTTTTTTTCACATTTTAACATGCGAGCAATTGCGGTTATATTTTGTATGGGGTGCGCTTGTTAAAAAAATTAGAGATGGGGTCTCGTTACATTTTTTTTTGGGGAAAATTACGCGATTTTTAACAAACGCACCGCATACAAAAATCGTTAGTGCAGCATCATTGTTCACATTATAATTGAAATGGCAACAATATTGCTGCATTAACGAACCAAAAAAAAGAAAAAAAAATTATTTTTTTTATAATTTTTTTTTTAAATATATTTTTTTTTAAAAAAACTTTTTTCACATTCAAGTTTGGTATCGTTGGAACGGCCATGCTCTGGCCGATCCAACCATACCAAACTTTAACCCCTAGCTGCCACGGATCAGGAGATAGGGAGTTCCAATGAACTCCCTATCTCCACCGTTGGTGGCAGTTAGGGGTTAACTCTAGGACTGGCGTCATCGTGCTACGCACGATGACGCCAGTCCTCAGGGGGAGTTCCCGGAGGCTTGGCCGACATCCAAGATGTCGGCCAGCTCCGGGAAAGGATCACGAACCGGCACTTTTCAGCGCCGATTCGCGATCCAGCTCCCCAGGGGTTAATGCCAGGCACCATTTGGAAGGGCAGGCTGTGCCCTTCCAAATGGTGCCTGGGTTAACCCCCACAACGCCGCCAATCGGGAGGGAGAGAGATCCGAAGGACCTCCCCCCCTCCCTTTCAGGCGCCTCCTCCGCACATGCGGGGGGGGGGGGCGCCTGAATTAGGTGTCATCGCGCTGCCGCGATGACACCTAATTTCAGCGGCTGCGGTTCCGGATGCTGGGCTGACATCGAGGATGTCAGCCCGCACCGGGGGGGCCAGCGATCGGCCGGAACCCGGCCGAACGCTGATCCCAAAAGGAGGACGCGCTGAGCGCGTCCTCCGCATTGAAGTGGTTAAGGCAGGCCTCGGAGGCTTCATATTTGCAATCCTTTTCTTTATTGCACCCACAGCAGCAAAGAACAGTGATAACAGAACAAGAAAAAAAACAAGCCTCACGTCTGTAAGTCCCGCCCAAGTCTATAAATGGTCTGAGCTGGAGCAGCAACGCCCGCTTTCTTTGCTGCTCCTGCATTAGCCCAGATGAGTATAATTTCGCTCTGATTTTTACTGTTTTTCTTCATTGTACATACTTAGCTTAAATTTTAATTTTCAGGTGGGTGCTGACTATCTCCGGCTACAACCGCGGGGGTCGGCTACCCGGCCGGCGGGAAAAATTCAGCGGGTCTAGCGGACCTTCCTGAGTTTTCCCGCCAAACGTTGTTTGTTGTTTCCCTTGGTGGTTGATTTGATTGGGGTCTGTTACCCACAGGTTTTGGGCACGCATAAGACTTCCCCTTTCTCCCTCTACAGCGACATCCTCGCAGCCGCCCGAGTTCCCGCGCAAGATCTCGGTGGCCATTTGGGGTGTCCCATGACCGCATGCGGCTCCCGGGCTCACATGAGGCTCCTGACTTTGGACGGATCACACAGCGCTCGGCACCATGTCTCTCCCTAACCAGACTGGGGGTAGTAGATCATCCCAAGCAGGGGAATCAGATTCAGCTGTCAGCTCCTGATGTTCAGATCTCTCGGATACGTTTGCTTCCCCCCCTCCTCCCAGGAAACTGTCCAAAACGGTGGCCCGCTTTGCAGCCATGGAGGCCTCACTCCAGGCCTCCATTTCTCGGCCCCTCTCATCTGCCGTCTCCACTTTGTCCTTCCAGAGGACTATGGATGAAGCGGTGGCTGCAGTTAAGGCTCCCCCTGCTCCTAGTGCAGACCCTGCTCCCCCCGTAGATTCAGTTATTCCTTCAGGCTTGGCTCCAAGAAACGTGCCAAATCTAAGCACACCGATACTCCTCCAAGAAGGGCTGGCATCCCTGACACTCTGCCTTCTGAGATGAGCGAGGTGACCTCACGAAAAAGAGCCCCTGACCGCAGGGCCTTGATGGCAGGCCTCAGCCTACGGGTTCTGACCGACTCCCCAAACACACCGACTCGGAGAGTGAGGAACCCGAGCACGGGGAGGATGATGGAGCAATAGAGCTCTATGCTCCACATGATGTAGGCTTGATGGCCGAGGAAAGACCCCCAACACTATTATGGTCTACTAAAGAGGTGGTGTGCGACCCTCAGGGCCACCTGATGTTTTCCCCAGCGGGAGTCCTGCACCCACGCTCTACTGCGTGGTCCCCTATGCCGCACGTTGAGATGTAGGTGGATGCCCATATGCGGCTCCCTATGGATAAGGAGACCCGAATGAATATGAGGGCGGAGTGTCCTCGTCCTACCACCGTGGGCAAGACTTGTCTGACCCCGGTGGTAGATGACGACTTTGTTAAATTTATGACCAATAAGGGGTGGTCGCCCAAGAAGGGTATTGATATGGCCTTACGAGTTTGTGAGGATAAGGTTCTGGATATTGCTCCTCCATTGATTTACCTCCTTGATACGGAGGACGCCCGCTTACATGATACCCCCTTAGACCTGGAGGATGTCACAGGTTGGATTCAACGCACGTTGTGCCTGTTGGGGGGAGGTAATGCGACGTTGGCCGCCGAACGACGCAAGTTGATGATTTTGGGGATGGATCCTCAGTTTACGTCCATGGCTAATAGAGACAAAAGGTGCCAAAGCTCAGGGTCTTCTTTTTGGTGATGGTTTTATTAAGAGTATGGGTACCTACACCAGCGCCTTTACCGCCCTGGATAAAGTGGAAACGGCCATTAAGGTGTTCCCCAAAAATGTTTGACAGGGTTGGCAGAGGAAGGGGCCGCTCTGCCACCCGCGCCAGCTCTCTGGACATTACCAGAGGCTCCTTCCGTGCCTCCACTGCCACCGACTCTGGTCCCTCCGCCTACAGACCCTCTACCCGAGCTCAGGCCTGGAGAGGCCGCAGATTCCGAGGGGGGCCGTGGCTCTTTCCGTGCCAGACGTCCGACTGGTAAGACTTCCATGTATTGTTCCTCACTCAGACCAGGTGGGGGGCCGCACCAATACTGTCTCACGAAGTGGGAGAGTATTACCGCAGACCCTTGGGTCCAAAATACTGTCAGTGGGTTCGAGAGATTTTGAGACTACCCCTCCTAATGGGTCTATACCTCCTCAACCGCTCTGCTTTTCCGTGGAACAGTAGCTCTTGGTTCAGGCAAAGGTCACGGAACTGGCGTTGAAAGGGGCTATAGAGGTGGTCGCCTGGGATTCCCAAGTTTGTGAGCAATTTGTTCCTTGTTGCCAAAAAGGGGGATGGGACGTGTCCTGTAATAAATCTCCGGGACCTCAATGTATGGGTGACGTACCATCACTTTCAAATGGAGGGTTTTCGCACACACAGATACTCTCTACTAGAACGATTGGCTTGTCAAACTAGACTTGAAGGATGCGTCTTTCCGTCGCCATGGCGCCAACGTCCAGAGATGTCCTGTTCTTCCCTTGGCGCGATCACATGTGGCGCTTCGCATGTCTGCCGTTCGGCCTGTCATCCGCTCCGTGGTGCTTCACGAAGCTCGTGAAACCAGTGGTAGAATCACTTCGAGTGAGGGGTGTGCGCCTTGTCATTTATTCGGACAACGTTCTGTTGATGTCAGATTCCGCAGAATCTCTTCTACATTTGTCATGGACGCTCTCGCTCCTGCAGGACTTGGGCTTCCTGATAAATGTGGAAAAGTCTGTGTTGGTGCCCACTCGATGTTTAGAGTTTCTAGGTTTCCTCCTCGATTCACACAACATGACGCTCAGCGTCCCACTTCCCAAGGTTTGTTCCATTCGCAAAGAGGTTCGGTCTCTCCACAGGGGCCCCTCGCCCACGCTAAGGGAGCTGGTGAGGGTGATTGGTCTCCTGACGGCGACTCGTTTGGCGGTTCTTCCTGCCCCGCTTCATTACAGGGCACTCCAGAGATTGAAGGCCCATTCTCTCCGCTCGGTGGCAGATTATTCCCACAGGGTCCCCCTCTCAGACGATGCGAGGTTGGATCTGGAGTGGTGGTTGATGGATTGGTCTCGTTGGAATGCTCGCCCGATGCGGCGTCCTCTGCCTACATTAACCATAGAATCCGACGCGAGCCGTTCGGGATGGGGGACGTGGTGGAGACAGGAGGTGGTTGGTTGACCCAGGAACTGTGTCTCCATATCAATGCTCTGGAACTGCTGGCAGCGTTCTTCACCCTGAAATGCTTTTCCAGGGCAACAGATCACCGCTGTGTCCTTCTCAAGTTGGACAATTTGTCAGCGGTCAGGTATATAATAGGGATGAGCTGAACACCCCCGAGTTCGGTTCGCATTCGAACTTTTCAAAAGTTCGAATTCGAACACGAACTCAATACAAGTCAATGGGACTCAAAGTTCGATTTTTAGAGTGCCCTGCAAGAGGGCATATAGGCAAGATATTTGCCATAAAAGGTGTGTATGAGGGTCCGGGTAGTGCCAAGGACAAAAAGAAAAAAAAAAGAAAACCTTTTTAAAAACGGACAGTGAGTTTTCCATGAAATAAGGGTTAAAAATAAAAACGAAAAATTCCTTCAAATATCGTGCCTAGGAGGTCCCCATAACCTGCCCGTGAAGTGGCGGATTTCTAGGATGTATAGAAACCTTTAAAAACAAACAAATTACGTTTCAAATGACGGTAAATGCTTTTCCTTTAATCTATTCATAAACCACTGCTTGGGGCGGCAGTCTGTATGAAAAGAGGAGACATTTTAGGACGCGCAGAAAAAGTTGTGATTTTTTTGGCTAAGATATGGTGAAACGTATGCTGGCTTTGGATGAAAGTAACAATAGGTGCTTTAAAATTGGGCCTTTAGCGTCGGCAACAGTGCCATCACACCGTAACCCATCTGTGGTATTGTGGAAGAGTGCAGGGGTGGACCATGCGGTCCTATATTAAAAAGATATGAATCTGGTAAAGACGTCAGTGCAGCCAAATATTGTGCCTTTGGTGGCAGCAAGTGCCTTCACACCGTAACCCTTTTGTGGTATTGTGGAAGAGTGCAGTGCTGGAGGTTTTGTGAATGCAGAAGACCACCCCGATCTATTCCATTATGTCAGCATCAGGGGATTGATAGCTGCTGATCCAGGACTGATTCATTTGTATCTGTGACAAAACCTCCAGCGGCACTGAACGTCCTTTCAGAAAGCATGCTAGATGAAGGGCAACCTAGTAGCTGCATAGCATATTGGCTAAGTTCTGGCCAGTTATCCAATCTCAACATCCAGTAAGCCAGTGGATCATCTTCTGGAAAGGTATCCCAGGTCTGCCCTTGCCCCTAGGTAGTCCTGCACCATATGGTGAAGACGCTGGCAAATGGGTGCCTACATTTGAAGTCCCTGGGTGTCGTGGACTAAAAAAATTTAAAAAGGCATCAGTGAAGCGGCCCCGGCCTTCACCACTATTCCTCTGATCATCCGCAGCCTCAGAAGCACCTGTGTCACCACTTGTGTAACACCTTTCCAGGCACTGGTAGATTAACAAGTGTCGCTTTAGAGAGTCCTCAAGTTTTTTCATCCTGTGCTCCCTCTGTGCGGGCAGGACGAGCTCTGCAACTTTACCCTTGTATCGTGGATCAAGAAGGGTTGCCAACCAGTAATGATCCCTCTCCTTGATAGCACGAATCCTGGGGTCCTTTACCAGGCTTTGCAGGATAAGGGAGCCCATGCACCGTAGGTTGGAGGTGGCATTAGCTTCCGAGTCTTCCTGATCAATGAGGAGGACCACCCCATTGTGCACTTCCTCCTCCCAGCCACGTACTAGTCCTTGTGTTTCTGGGCACACAAAACCCTCCCTTGAGGAATCCCCACCTTCAATGCCCCCACTGCTTAAATATTCCTCCTCATGTCTGATCTGAGGAGGACATAGAAAAATGTCGGCAGATAAGAACCTTTCGGCCCATCTAGTCGCCCAATTACATGGATACTTTACCTGGATTTATCTTTTGTTTAGGATAGCCTTATGCCTATCCCATGCTTGCTTAAATTCAATTACTGTTTTGGCCTCTACCACTTCTACTGGAAGACTGTTCCATGTATCCACCACCCTCTCAGTAAAATAATGCTTCCTGATGTTACTTTTAAACCTTTGCCCCTCTAATCCAAGACTATGTCCTCTTGTTTTGCTACTTTGTTTCCTTTTAAATATACTCCCTTCCTCTACCTTGTGGATTCCCTTTACGTATTTAAACGTTTCTATCATATCTCCTCTGTCTCGTCTTTTTTCCAAGCTGTACATGTTAAGATCATTAAGCCTTTCCTGGTAACTTTTCTCCAGCATGCCGTATACCATTTTAGTAGCCCTTCTCTGAACTCTCTCTAAGAGGTCTATATCCTTCTGGAGATACGGTCTCCAGTACTGCACACAGTACTCCAAGTGAGGTCTCACCAGTGCTCTGTACAGTGGCATGAACACTTCCCTTTTTCTACTGCTAATACCTCTCCCTACACAACCAAGCATTCTGCCAGCATTTCCAAGCATTCTGCCAGCATTTCCAAGCATTCTGCCAGCATTTCCTGCTGCTCTATTACATTGACTACTTACCCTTAGATCCTCTGAAATAATAACCCCTAAATCCCAACCCTCAGATGTATCAAATATTCTATATTCAGCCCTTGGGTTTTTACGTCCCAGGTGCATTATCTTGCACTTATCCACATTAAAACTCAATTGCCACAGCTCCGACCATTTTTTTAGTTTACCTAAATCATTTGGCTGATCCCTCCAGGAACATCAACATTGTTGCAAATCTTTGTGTCATCAGCAAAAAGACATACTTTACCATTAATACCTTCTGCAATATCACTAATAAAAATATTAAATAGAATGGGTCCAAGTACTGACCCCTGAGGTACCCCACTGGTAACAAGACCTTGCGCCGAATAAACTCCATTTACCACAACCCTCTGTTGCCTGTCACTCAGCCACTGCCTAATCCATTCAACAATATTGGAATCCAAGCTCAAAGATTGCAATTTATTGATAAGCCTTCTATGCGGAACAGTATCAAAAGCCTTACTGAAAGGGGGCGTGTCTGGATGCCGAGGTGACTGGTCGCATCCTGCTGAGCTCCGTGCTGACCTGCCCGATTATCTGGGGTTTGTGGCTGTTTTTACACCCCAACTTGGACCATCTCACCTCGGCATTGAGGGGCTTGGACCGGGGCTTCCCCCGGTGCCTGTGGTTTCCTGCTCCCACCGCTGTGAGACCGACTTTGGACACATTTCCCGCCGGCGGCGGCCATCTTGCGGCTTTTTTTTTTTTTTCCTTCCCTGCCTCGCGGTCTGACTACCTACCTACACGGGGAAGAAAACGAAGTCCAGCGATGAGACAGCGGACCCTCGTCTCCCCGATATCCGCCTGTCACTTGGGGTGGGAAGTGATGGAGGAGCGAGGAACCGCCGTGGCACTGCTCCTGCCCCCTCTGACATCCCCACTGGGAGCGATCTGCCACCGTCTTCCATCTCAAACGCGGGGACTCTGGAGCGGCAGAAACCTGTCCCACCTCTCACTGCTGTGGACCTCTATAAAGTGATGGACGAATTCCGTACCCTCTGGCGGCAGGACCTACAGGAGGTACGCTCTGCTACGGAGGCCCTTCAGTCGAGGATCGACGATGTCCACCGCCGCACGCTTGACACGGAGTCGGCTCAAGCGACTGCGGACACCCGAATTACGGAGCTACAGAGGCAAGTTACCCGCTTGGGCTCGGTTGTGATGTCCCTCGAGGCTAGACACCGGCGTCGTAATTTACGTCTGCGGGGGATCCCTGAGTCTGTGTCCATTGATGGGCTTCTCGGCTATGTTACAGGCCTGGTGACGCATCTCCTCCCGGAGAATGGGGACTCTGCGGACTTGTTGGTCTTGTCTGCGGTGCGTATTAGGAAGGCCGCCACTGCCCCGGTGGTGGCTCCCCGGGATGTCATCATCGTGACCAGAGATGTGACTACTCACTCTCATCTTCTCGCTGCTGCCGGCCCCACTTACACGATAACCTATGCCTCCACCCGCATTACCATCTTTAGGGACTTGCCGTTCCTGGCACTCGCAGCCAGACGAAGCTACAAGGAGGTCACTGCTGTGCTCCGCCAACATGGTGTCCGCTACAAATGGGGATCTGCTGGCACTCTCACCGTGTCTTCGGATGGCAAACTCCATTCGGCATCGACCCTAGAAGAGGCACATGCTATCCTCCTTCGACTGGGTCTTGTAGCGGTGCCGCACGGGCCCTGTGCTGCACAATTGGAACCCGGCTGACTCTGTGATCCTCTCTAATTTTTATTTTTTACTGTGGTGAACCCCCACTCGGAAGACTTTATGGACACCTGCTCATGTCCTTCGCTACAGAGTTTTAGAGAGCCTCTTAGCTGAATATTAGTTTGATGACCCCTTACCTCCCCCCCCCGTTGGGACCTTCACCCCCCCCACCTCCCTTTTGAACGATCTTTTCTCTGTACTTTCCGGGACTTGCGAGATGTACCTGCTGTGTTTTAGGGCTGGGAGCTGATTGTCTATCGGAGCACGGGGATCCCCTCCTTTTTTTTTTTTTCCCCCCTTCCCTCCCGTATGAGGGACATTGGGATTCAACCTGGGTGAGCCGTTAGGTCAGCTACCTAGGCCCTGGTTGTTCTTCTGGCCCCAGGTCTCCCGGCCTTGTGGCCCTTCCATGGCCCTCGCCTTCCTCAAGGTTGCCGGGGAGAGCCAGGAGTGCCACATTTTATTTTTTGGCAGTCCCTCACACCGTTTATTCCCCACCCCCCCCCTTCCTTTTTTTTTTTTTTTTTGTTCTGGGGTCCCTGGTGCCTACTGGACGAGCGGTATCGCCCTTATGCTTTCCCTGGATCGGTCATTCTGATGAGTCTTTGAAACTCCCCTTCCCCTTTTGACTATGTTTTAGGATGGTTTTCTCAGACGAGTTTATTAAGAGTTTTCTGCTGACTCCTCATGTGTAGTAATTGCTGATTTCTTTCTCGCCCTGCGCGGCCAACTTTGCTGGTCGGTATGTGACCTTATTCTTTGGCAAAATAAAAATTTTGAAATACGAAAAAAAGCCTTACTGAAATCTAAATAAGCAATGTCTACTGCACCACCTGTGTCTATTATTTTTGTTACCCAATCAAAAAAATCAATAAGATTAGTTTGGCATGATCTCCCTGAGGTAAACCCATGTTGTTTCTGATCCTGTAATCTATGTGTTTTTAGATGTTCAACAATCCTTGCCTTTAACATGGTTTCCATTAATTTCCCCACTACTGACGTAAGACTAACTGGCCTATAGTTCCCCGATTCCTCCCTACTACCCTTCTTGTAACTGGGCACAACATTTGCTAATTTCCAGTCTTCTGGGACGACTTCCGTTAACAGATTTATTTAACCAATCCTTGTTAACAGTTTTGCTATTACACCACTGAGCTCTTTTAATAATTTAGGATGGATCCCATCAGGCCCCATTGACTTATTTGTCTTTACTTTAGACAGCTGCTGTAGAACCTCCTCCTCTGTAAACTCATATGTGAATGTCTCGTTAGGAAAGAGACCTCAGGAGGAAACCCTTCCTTTTCTTCTGCAAAGACTGAACAAAAATATTGAGGCAGTCAGCAAGACTTTTATCCTCTTCTACAGGACCCGCTGGAATGCTGTCTGCAGAAAGACTGGGGCCTTCAGAGCTAGGGAAGGCCTCCTCTTCCTCCCGCAGTGTGCTCCATCAGGAACACTAAAGGAATTTTGTCACTGATGCATGCACTGTCCCTGCTCACCATCCTCGTTGCCTCCTCAAATGGTGACAGTACAGTGCATGCATCCTTGATCATCAGCCACTGCGGGGGGGGGGACCAAGTTGACCTGAACCTGTCCTTGTGCCATATTCACACAGATACTCGTTGATGGCCCTCTGCTGCTTGTGCAGACGCTGCAGCTGCAGCATTGCTAATGTCGAGTTCCACCTGGTGGGCATGTCACAGATCAGACGGTTTGTGGGAAGGTGGAATTCTCTTAGAATTTCTGCCAGGCGAACACTTGCTGGGAATGACCGTCTGAAGTGGCTGCAGACTTTTCTGGCCTGGCTGATAAGCTCTGCCAGCCCTGGGTACCTGGTTAGGAAACGCTGTACCACCAGATTTAGGACGTGTGCTAGGCATGGTACTTGCGTCAACTTACCCAGGCATAGGGCAGAGAAGGTTGCTGCTATTATCACAGACTACCATTCCCAGCTGAAGCTGGCGTGGTGTTAACCATCTCTGCACCTGCCCCTGCAGAGCTGACAGAATTTCTGGCCCGGTGTGGCTCCGGTTCCCTAAACAAACCAGCTCAAGCACAGTATGGCATCTTTTTGCTTGAGCCATTGCGTAGCCCCTGCCATGCGTCGGTTTAACTGCCACTTCGCCAGGGACACAGGAGGAAGAGGGACAGGTGGTGATGGAGCAGACAGACCTCATACAAACTGCTTTCTGGAGGCGTGGTGGATGAACAAGCTCCAGCACAGAGCCCCGTCTTGGATCCCTCCCAGCTGCAATCAGTTACCCAGTGTGCCGTGAAGGAAATGTAAAGACCCTGTCCATGCTTGCTGGACCACGTGTCTAAAGTCACATGCACCTTACTGCTGACTGCCTTTCCCAATGACTCAATAACCTTGTCTTCCACGTGCTGGAATGGCTTTCCGTGAAAAGTAATGGCGTTTTGGAACATGCCACTGTGGTACAGCACATTCAGCAAATTCACGGAAGGAAGCAGAGTCCACCAGCTGTAAAGGCAGCAGCTGCAATGCGAGTAATTTTGCTAAGCTGGCATTTAGACGCTGTGCTTGGGACTATATTTTTTCTTACGCTGCAGAGGCTGGGGCAACGTAATCTGACTGCGTAAATCTTCAATTGATGGGATGCTGTCACATTGTGAGGAAGGACCTGGTACATCCATTACTGTAGCATCATCCCTGTCAGTGGAGGTTGGAGTCAATGACATGGCAGGACATATAGTGGGGGGTAGAGACAGATGAGGACCTACGCAAAGTTATGCGCCAACGGGATGCACGGCAGGTGGTCATATGTCGCCTCAAGCATGTGGTACCCAAGCGTCCTGTGTCTTTCCCACGCTTCAGCCTCATCTGACATAGATTACAAATAGCAACGGTGGGGTCTGCTGCACATTTCTTAAAGAACTCCCAGACAGCAGAGTTCCTGGATGTGTGCTTTGAGACAACAGCGCTCTGCACCTGAGCAGCTCTGACATCTGATGCCTTGAACTGGCTAGTGCTACAGTTGGTCATAGAGGATGTTGTGCCTCGTGTTTGTTGTGCCTCCTCCTCACTTGACTCCTCTGTTCAATCAGGCACCCAGGTGGAGTCATTGACATCATCATTGTCATCACCCCCTATCTCCTCATCACTGGAGCCAACTTGGCAGTATGCTGCAGCTGCTGGGACAACATGAGTGCCAGTTATTTGTGTGTCATCACTGGCACCCCCTTCCTCTAGGTTGACTATACTCCCTTCCTCAACCTCAGAGATTGAATCAGAGCACTGTACTTGCTTTGCATCCTCAAGCAGCATGTCACGGTCATTGTAGTGAAACAATTCAGCTGACTCCTCCGTGTGTGATAGTGAGGCTACGGCAGGAGTAGCTGTGGACATGGAGGCTGCATTAGATGCTTTGGCAGCTGAGGTGGACTGTAAAGCACTAGAAGCCTGGCTGGCAGAGGACTCGGATGGCCTGGTTAGCCAATCCACCAAATCCTCTGTATGTTGCTGCTGCTTAAGACGGCCAGCACCAGTTAGAAAGGACAAGCGTGCCCCTGCAGAGGATGCACCATGTCCACGACGACCAGAGGCACAGCCTCCCGACACAGAGGCTGCTTGCCCTCTTATCTGTGTCTGGGAGCATCTGCCTGTCCTTTTTGGGCTTTCGGACATGGTGAGTGATATATAGATTAAATATATACAGAACTCTAATCTTTATACCAGAGTTGAATCAAAGATTTACAGAACTCTGGTATAACTCAGTGAGACACCCTGATAGCTGGCGGCCAGTGACAAGACACAGATTACATTTCCCAGAAATCTGCTAGAAGTATGTGGAACCCCCTGATAGCTGGCAGTGACAAGACACAGATTAGAACAATTGCCAGATATTTTGTAGAAATGAGACCCCCCAGTAGCTGGTGGCAGACTGGCAGTGAGAACACACACTAAAACAAGAACAATCACCTCTCAAACACGGGCTGAAGTGCTGTATGAAGCCTTAGTGTGCTGCGGGATTTAGCTCAGTGAGCCTATGATTGAGCCGTGATTGGCATAGTCTGGAACCTGTCTTGCACCTGACCGGTGGTCAGGTGCAAGGCTGTAGCCAATTACAAGCTTCAGGCCAATGGAAAAGTGCATTGTGGTCCATTGTGGGCGAACACGCGGAAATGTTCGTAGTTCGCAAACATGCGATGTTCGAATCGAACTCCGAACCGAAGAGCTCATCCCAAGTATATAAATGCCCGGGGGGGGGCTCGATGGCTTTGATGTTGGTGGCCGCCTTTCTGTGGAATTTCTGCCTTCCCCGCTGTCTGTGGTTGCCCAGTATCTTCCAGGTCTCACCAATACAGTGGTGGACTGGAATTCACGCCACCTGACGGATTCGGGGATTGGCATCTGCTGCCGTCTGTGTTCGCCCCCATCGACGGGTTGTGGGGTCCTCTCGGGATGGATCTGTTTGCTTCCAGGCTGAATCGTCCGTTGCCGAGGTGTTACAGTTGGCGCCCGGATCCGGAAGCAGAGGGCACGGACGCCTTCTTTCAATCTTGGCCGGAAGGTCGTCTTTATGCCTTCCCTCCGTTTCAGCTGTTGTTGCGTGTTTTGAGGCGTCTCTGCGACAACGGACGGAGTTGGTGACACCGTTCAGCCGTGGTTTTCCCTATTGTTGGAGTACTCACTGGCCCCACCCAGGTTGATTCCGCACTCGTCCTCCCTGCTGCTGGGGCAGGACGGCCTTCCTCACCCCTTGCTGCGGGAGGGGCGATTGTCCCTAGCGGTCTGGTTGGTTTCCGGTTCTCCTGGTGGGCCACTGGCAATTTGTCACAAACTGAAGAATTGTTGCAGCACGCTTGGGTCCCGGGTACGAAGGGGGCCTATCGCTCTGCCTGGGGTTTGCAGCGGGGTGAGGATTACCCTTCTGCCCCTCTAGGGTCGGTTCTAGATTTTCTGTCCTCCCTGTTTGACTCGGGATTGACGTTTCATACCATCAATGTGTACCGTTCGGCGTTGTCTGCAGGTCACCGGGGCTTCGATGGTTTCCACCCCTTAGTTTGTCGTCTCCATAAAAGAGGTGTGTTTGTCTCGGCCTCCGGCTCCACGTTATTCCTCTACATGGGATGGGTCTATGATGATAGCCTTCCTTCGCTCTTGGCCGGTTAATACCTCTCTGTCTTTGCGCCAATTGTCCACTAAATTGTTGGTGTTGCTTTGGTCTTGGTGTTGCTTTGCTTTGGGGTAAGGTCTTTCCTCCCGGAAGGGGTTTGTGTTGATGTTTTGCGGCAGACCAAAACTTCGATCCGTACCGTGTTTTTCCGTTGGTTCCTGAGTTGTGTCCTGTTCTTTGTAGGTATAAGTGGTGAGGTCAGCGCTTCCTTCAATATTTTTTCAGGTGCAAGTGGAGGTAGTGATCATATTCTCCTTTCAATAAAAGATGACCTCGAAAAAATTATAAGTAGACATAGTATAGCCTGTAACGATCAATAGTACGATTAAAACGTGAGTAATATTTCGATTTTCATTGTACCAAATCGATCGTTACAGGCTATACTATGTCTACTTACCATTTTTTATGCTCACCTTTTATTGAAAGGAGAATATGATCACTACCTCCACTTGCACCTGAAAAAATATTGAAGGAAGCGCTGACCACTTATCCTAAAAATAACCAGATGAAAGTTTGTAGGTATATCTAATTACGTGGAAGAGGACAGCGGCTGTTTCACACAAAGTACGCTTAAACTCTACCACGCTTTACATTGTAATTCGTTTAATAAACCACTAGGTGGCGCCTTGAGTATAGAATTCCCCATTATACGTGTCCTGTTCTTTGTCTCAAGGAGTACGAATGTCGTACTTTGGCTCTTCGTTCTCTTCCTCTGTCTCCGCTGTTTGTTTCGTTTGGAGCCCCGCACAAGCCTGTTCGTTCGCCTGCGCTGGCGCGATGGGCTCGTTGGTTGTTGGATCTTGCTGGCGTGGAAGTTCACATTTTGGCGCGCACTCTATCCGTAGTGCGGCGGCTTCTAATGCTTTCGTGGCGGGTTGCAGCCTGGAGGACATTATGAAGTCAGCGGATTGGTCCCGTGAGTCTACTTTTCGTACGTTTTATTTTAAGCCGGTCTCTCATTGGTCACAGGCACTGATGCATTGAACGTGCAAATATGAAGCCTCCGAGGCCTGCCTTAAAATTCCCAAATTTTCCTACTTCTGATGACGGAAAGTTTGGATTTTAGTAAGGACTCGGAGGCGAGTATTTCCCTCCCTGGGGGGGGGGGGGGTGTTCTGGACCAGCTGTGTGGTTGCTGTAGTTGGGTGCAGTGCATGTTTTCTTTAGTATTGTACTCCGGGTGTTCGGGGTTGGCTTCATGTTCTGTATTTTCTTGCAGCCACTTGATTACCTATGGCATGGATATCCATGTGGGCTTCACGTGCGCCCTGGACTCGGTTCCTGTTTGATATTCCTGGGCCTTATTCCATCGGTTGCATGAAGAAAGAGGGCGTTACTGCTCCAGCTCAGACCATTTATAGACTTGGGGCGGGGCTTACGGACTGGGAGGATAGCCCACGTTGGGGGGCTTGTTTTTTTCTTATTCTGTTATCACTGTTCTTTGCTGCTGTGGGTGCAATAAAGAAAGGGATTGCAAATACTCGCCTCAGAGTCCTTATTAAAATCCAAACTTTCCGTCATCGGAAGTAGGGAAATTTGGGAATTTTTGGCCCCCGGGTATCGCATCCCGTGCCTTTTCCGTCCCTCGGCATCCTGCGAGTTACCCCGCGCACACAGGATGTGCTGTGACAGAAGGGGGGAGGGAGCCGGATTGTGGGGGCAGGGAGGCGGATTGCGGGGGCAGATGTTGGCACGTTACAGTAATACGGTGAGGAGCGTATCGTAACCAGGAGGAGGCGTTCCAAATCATCAGGTGCAGCAGACGCCACCGCGAAGAATGAGACGTCACACGCGTTTCTCTGTAAAACTATCACTTTATCTATTTTCTCCTTTTTTCAACCAAAAAGGTAAAATAGTGGAATTTTGTAGAAATCTGAGAGAAGCAGCGCACGCTGCACGAGGTGGCATGCACTGCACAAGGCGGCGCCTTACATAGAGATCTCTGTATAAAAGCAGACAGTAGTCAGTGGCAGCGCGAGGCGCCTGATTGTCAGGACAGTGTGGTGGGAACGTTCAGCGAGCAATGGGCCAGCGCAGTAAGGCACTACGTCCGGGGTGGAGGCCGCCGGCCCCTGCGGAGCATCTTACAACTGGACACACACACACTATAGAACGCTCTGCCCCCGCGCACCTCCCGGGCAGGCGCTTCACAGCAAAGAACCCTATTCTCATGCGTTGCCGGCGCGGTGCAGAAACACTCCTGGTTTGTGAGCCGACAGAGGAGGGCGCAGGGGTTCCCACCATAAAATATTGCTTATCAGAACCCTACAGCAGAAGCCCGGAGACACCCCAAAACACCTGCTCGCACCTCCTTCCCCAATCTACCGCAGCCTGGCATTGGTCGCTGGTGATGCACGCAGAGCCCGCGCAGAGGGGGGAGGGGGAAGACTTGTCATCGAGAATAAACCTGTCCCATCTATGCTGCACGACCCTCCAAAAAGGCAGCGCGGGGGGTGGAGTCACACGATGGGGCTACTTATTTCTACGCTTAAAGTTACAGCATGAAAGGGATCACTAAATGGAAGACTAAAAGCGCCCAATACCCAGCGCCCGTAACCCCGGCATGTTTAGTGTCGTCACTTTGCGGTCTCAGCCGGCCTGCAAGCGGGCACGCAATGTTCGGCAACAATTGGCATCAGTCCAGGAGGCGGTAATCACCGTGGCCAGCGCCTCCTGCACATTCCAGTTCTATCCCGGCCCGGGCAGAGCAGCTGTGATTCCAGTGTTTCTCCCAGAAAGGAGCAGGTGCAGCTTCTGGGTTTGTCCAAGTGCTTTTTGGAGAACGTCAGAGCTTGGACCCAGCAGCCCCAAGAGCCCAGACACTCCAGCTGGATGGGGAGTTACCGGAGTGCTCTGCAGCCGCCAGGGTGTGATTCCAAGGTCTGGGGAAAGATCCGGTCTGAGGTCTCTGCCGAAATACTGCACCGGCCAAAACCCAAGGTTTCCCAGTCTTTGGTGGAATTTGAGGAGGGGGGAGTAGAGGAGCAGACCGCTGCCCGCTCACCGCATACGATTCTGTCTCATTAGTGGGACAATACAGGACGGGGGCCCGGCCTTCCCCAGGAAGGGGTGTTTCAGGAGCTCGTTGGCCGAGGCCCGTTGACTGGGATCTCTCACCAGAAGCCGGTCCAGAAATCCTTTCAGCAGCGGAGACACCTGGAGAGGAGGAGGACGACAGTCACGTGATCATATCTCTCACGCCTAACCTTATGCGCCGACACGTGGAAAAAGCGTTAACGAAAAGTGGAATACTGTCGGACGAAGCCGGAAGAACCCCATAAGCCACGCACACCTAGAGCCAAGGCACGGGCTCTATACTTTGTAAGTGCCCTGTGACGGAAACACTCTTGTCAGTCTATCCTGCTCTTCAGACACCCTCCTTTTACACCGATCGGCCCGGCTGCTGAGTTGCTTGGAACGCAGTACCTCAAGCAGCCTGATCTCCTGCCCGTGACCCGCTGGATCGGACCTGCTACCTCTTTGAATGAATTTCCAGATGGCCGCTCCGTGCCTTCTGAGGGTGATTGTGACTGCCCTGAATGAGACACCAGGCAGGCTGTGTGTTCAAACAGGATCAACGGGTTTAATCGGGGACACTCACTCATACATTTATAGGGTCACACATGGTCATTTACATACACAAACCCCTCTAGAAACTAGAAACTGCTGGGGGGGGGGGCAACCAGACCTAAACAGATAAATGGACAACATTTGCTTTTTGGAAGGTGAGACATAATTAGATTCAGGGACTGGGAGATTAAAACAGGCAGCGTTTGTCTAACAACAAAGATTAGGTTTGAAAATCTGTTAATCAGATATTTACACCTTCCTAAAAGCAGGTTTACTGGAAGACTAATCTGATCAGCAGATTGTAACAGACATTGACATTCTTGCATAAATCACAATTATACCAACATTCTGCACACAAAAGAGGGCAATGGGCCAATATTAGGAGTCCTGCATCCTACAAATCTATCTCCATGCCCACGCACTCCAAATGACGCACGTCACAAGCGCCACGTCAGGTCTGTGACATGCCCCACAGGCGTGCACACCTAGAGCAAAGGCACAGGCTCTATACTTTGTAAATGTCCCATAGGGGATACAAGAGGCTAAAGCGTTAGGAGATGCTGCACCATGTGATTCCGGTCTTTGTGCCCAAATTGTCTATTGCCTTACAAGACAAAGACCAGGGAAAAACATGGTACATTCCACCATCTAGTCCCCCCCCATCCCTTGATAGATATCTGACTGGAGAATGTCACGTTTCCTCTTTCTTGCTGCTCATCTGATAAACATACGTTTCCCTAGAGCTCCTCGCGGGAGTTTGGTGCGTTTATAGATCTTTGTCATTCTCTGTTAACGGTGGAGCGATCTGACCGCTGGGTTTGGGGTCCTCATTTCTTAACTGTGATCCCGTTCTGCTTCCCGCAGTCTGCGCTCGATCCAGCCGTCTCAGCGCGCTGTATTTCAGCTCCGCCTTGACCACGCATCTCTTGCAGGATGTGGCGGCCATTTTAGAATCATAACTGCCATCGCCTGAGGAGAAGGTCTCAAAGCCTTCCTGTGCCGAACGCAGCCCCCCCCCCCAGCGTTTTGGGACTCCGAGCATAGCTCCCTGCACAACAGGCTTGTCCACATGGAGCACTATACAGATTTGGGATCCCGGCTACAACGGGACGATCAAGACCTACGTCTCTCCCCTTTGGAGGCGTTCCTATTTAAAATCCAAATTGCAGATTCCTTCATGTGGGCTTCGCTCGCCCATCCTTCCCACCATTTACTATTAACCCGTCCCCAGAGATGCAACCGCTCACTCACCCGAATTGAGTATGAGCTCCCAGAATCCGTTATTGACCGCAGGTTCTTCTATCCCTCCAGTGACAGTCCGCCTCACCATCAGAGCGATCGAGGGGCTGGCATCCCCGTTCAACTGCCTGAGGCCCCTGAAACCCCCCACAAGAAAGAGACCCCCTGACCGCGAGGTGCTCACTGCAGTTGCACTCAAGAACTCTAACCCTCCCCTCTATTATCCCAGACTCTGAGGAGGAGGGAGACCAGTGGCGTGATGGAACGCCACGCTCTAGACTATGGCCCATTTTCTCCACTTTGGAATGGGAATACTCTCCATTTCTCGTCTCCATCTCTTATGATCGAGTCGGATGCCAGTCACCTCGGTTGGGCACTCGTTGCGACAACTTTGAGTCGAGGCAGATGGTCCCTTGCTGAATCGCTGCTACACATAGTGCCTTGGAACTTCAGGCAGCCCTCTGATGATTCATGAAAAACACAGAACACCGTTTGCTGTTCCTCCGTCTGGACAATTTTCAAGCAGTTTGCTACATCAACTGTCTGGGAGGACCTCGTTCAGTTCAACTAACAGAGGGCTTGAGGCCTTTGGGGAATTCGGTTTTCTACAACACCTATATGTCAGAGCACAATACATCCCAGGCCGCGACTGGAACCCCAGACAGTGCGCTCTTCTCTGTGGGACCTTTCCACACAGATCTCTTAGCTTCCTGGCTAAACGCAAAGCTACCGAAATTTTACAGTTGCATCTGGGTCTAGGCGCCAACAGCCATGGACGCTCTTCTCCAAGATTGCTCACTGAATTGTCAGTAAGCCTTTCCTCGGCTTAGCCAAATCCCCAAAGTATTGGCTGCTGTACGGACACAACATGCCACCTTGGTATTGCGGACGCCATTTTGGCCATGTCAGGCGTGGTTCCCTTCCCTAATGGAACCATCCATAGACATCCCTTGTTTGCTGCGAAATTATCAGGATCTACTTTTGGATCCAAAAAGGGACACCTCATCCACCAATACTGTCCAACCTGTTGCCCCTCGTTGGCCTTTCAGAATCTTCTACGGCACTACTCTTGGGCCCCTGGACCAGGTGAATCTACTGAGCATCTTGGAACAGATGGTCCAGTTGGTGTGCTGAACGGGTTCAGAATCCGCTTTGAGTTATGTCCTTAAATTTTTTTGGCGTCTGTTTGACTCTCTGCCTATAGGCCCCTTAATGTTCTCCGCTCGGCAATTTTTGTGGGTCATGTAGGTTTTGATGGTAACCCCCGTTGGTCGTCACCCTTTAGTCTGTCGATTGCTAACTCTCCGCTGCCTCGGTATGTGACAGTAGCCCTTTGCTTCCTAACTGCCCGGCCTGATAACGAGGGTCTATCCCTACGTGGATGGTTTATTTTCATGGAAATGTGTTTGTGACGTTAGGGCACTTGATTCTGCAGTGCGTTCTTTTCTAAACGATGGGGTATGGTTTGATATTTCCAGACAGACCAAGACTTCTATCCCTCAGGCGTTTTTGGTCCCTTTCCTGCTCTACCGTTGTGCTTTTTTGAGACCACGAACGGAACATGAGTCACGTAGCTTGGTTTTCCACTGGGAAGAGATATTTCCTTTAAAAAAGGTACCGTTCCTTCTGGTTAGCTCACCCACTATAGCAGGGTGGAGTTGCTGGCTTTTGAGTTTTGCAGGTTCCGATGTGTCGCTTTTTGGTGCACATTCAGTTCGCAGCGCTGTAGCTTCCAGGGCAGTTGCATCTGGTTGTAGATTAGTCTAGGGCAGTGTTTCCCGCGCCTGTCCTCAGGACCCTCCGCCTCGCCAGGTTTGCGGGATATGACTTGCCACTCAGGGATTGCAGGATTCAGTCTGCATTTCTCCAAGGTGATCCTTAAAACTTGTCCTGGCTGAGGGTCCCGAGGACAGGTTTGGGAAACACTGGTCTAGGGAGTCCACTTTGACTTGTTCATACCAGACTTTAAAACTTGCAAATCTGAGCCTCCATGTCCAGCCTTAAAATCACCAAGTTTTCCAATTTCATAAATGGAAAGTGAATTTTATCAAGGACATGGAGGCGAATATTTCCCTCCCTTCATTCCATATCTTACTTTAAGGATTCTTTTGTGTTCTTGTTAGTCTTCAGAATTTATTGCCGTCTGTTCTGATTTCATTTTCATCGTTACGAATGATTGTTTTCCAACGTTAGCTAATAAAGCAGGTTCCTCATTGACGTCCTGTCACCTGTTCCGCCTCTCCTGTACGTAACATACGGCTCAGGTTCTCATGGGTTTGTTCTTTCTTCCAGCCTCCCGTCTGAATTCCCAGCTTTTTTTCTACCCAATGTTTTTTCTTCTGGTCTTGGGTTTCCTCGTAGCCAAGAAAGAGGACCGTTCTCCAGAGATAAACACACACACAAGGGATGGATTATGCGTGGTGGTGGGACTAGATGGTCGAATGTATCATGTTACGCTCTTTCATTTCCCCCCCCCCCCTCCGATATTTTTTTTTTACAGTTGCTATTTATTAAAAGCAAGAAAGATGCAAATATTCGCCTCCGTGTCAGTAATGACTGCTTGCTATGATAACGCATGTTATTTTTGGGTAAGAATGCTTGATCTTTTCTGCTCGATTTTATTGGGGTGATGAGATGATAAATACAGTGGCAAGAAAAAGTATGTGAACCCTTTGGGATTAGGTGGTTTTGCATGAATTGGTCATAAAATGTGCTCTGATCTTCATCTAAGTCACAACAATTTGAAAAACACAGTCTGCTTAAAATAATACAACACAAACATTATATGTTTTCATGTGTTTATTGAACAGAACATGTAAACATTCACAGTGCAGGGTGGAAAAAGTATGTGAACCCCTATCCTAATGACTTCTCCAAGAGCTAATTGGAGCCAGGAGTGAGCCAACCTTGAGTCCAATCAGTGTGATATTATTGGATGTGTTGCTGAAAGCTGTCCTGCCCTATAAAAAAACACACCAGTTTTGGGTTTACTGGTTTCAAGAAGCACTGCCTGATGTGAACCATGCCTCGCAGAAAAGAGCTCTCAGAAGACCTACGATCAAGAATTGTTGACTTGCATGAAGCTGGAAAGGGTTACAAAAGTATCTCCAAAAGCCTTGCTGTTCATGTGTCCACGGTAAGACAGACTGTCTACAAATGGAGAAAGTTCAGCACTGTTGCTACTCTCCCTAGGCGTGGTCGTCCTGTAAAGATGACTGCAAGAGCACAGCGCAGAATGCTTAATGAGGTAAAGAAGAATCCTAGAGTGTCAGCTAAAGACTTACAGAAATCTCTGGCACATGCTAACATTTTTGTTGACACATCTACAATAACGAAAACATTAAACAAGAATGGAGTACATGGGAGGACACCACGGAGGAAGCCATTGCTGTCCAAAAAGAATATTGCAGCACGTTTGAAGTTTGCAAAAGAGCACCTGGATGTTCCACAGCACTACTGGCAAAATATTCTGTGGACAGATGAAACCAAAATTGAGTTGTTTGGAAAAAACACACAACACTATGTGTGGAGAAAAAAAGGCACAGCACACCAACATCAAAACCTCATCCCCACTGTAAAACATGGCGGAGGGAGCATCATGGTTTGGGCTGCTTTGCTGCCTCAGGGCCTGGACGGATTGTTGTCATTGATGGAAAAATGAATTCCAGAGTTTATCAAGACATTTTGCAGGAAACGTAAGATCATCTGTCCACCAACTGAAGCTCCGCAGAGGATGGGTGATGCAACAGGACAATGACCCAAAGCATACAAGTAATTCAACAAAACAAAATACGCCTTCTGGAGTGGCCCAGTCAGAGTCCTGACCTCAACCCGATTGAAATGCTGTGGCATGACCTTAAGAGAGCGATTCACACCAGACATCCCAAGAATATTGCTACACCGAAACAGTTTTGTGAAGAGGAGTGGTCCAAAATTACTCCAGATCGTTGTGCAGGTCTGATCTGCAACTACAGGAAACGTTTGGTTGAGGTTATTGCTGCCAAAGGAGGGTCAACCAGTTATTAAGTCCAAAGGTTTCCACCCTGCACTGTGAATGTTTACATGTTCTGTTCAATAAACACATGAAAACATATAATGTTTGTGTTGTATTATTTTAAGCAGACTGTGTTTTTCAGATTGTTGTGACTTAGATGAAGATCAGAGAACATTTTATGACCAATTCATGCAAAACTCCACCTAATCCGAAAGGGTTCACATACTTTTTCTTGCCACTGTATTAGCACGGTATCACTGTATGTTAATATGGAAGCGGCTGCTGGAGGATTATTCACCGATCTCATGCCCTGACACGCTGGTGCCGTCACGCCTGGAGATAAGGGATGGGGCAGGAGCCTCTCACAGGATCCATGACGATTAGGTCTCATATCAGTCATCAGACACTGGCTCGCAGGGACAGACTCACCACCTGTACATAAAGTGCTTCTGCCTGGCGGCTGGGGCTTATTCACTAAACTGTGGCAGGTTAACATACGGCCACCTGACACCAGCATGTGATGGACGTTAATGTAAAGTCCTGGGACCGGCCCGGAGATAAAGCCTCAGATTTACCCAGAATCCTCACCTTTTGCATATTTTTCAGTTTGGGTGGTAAATTATCCCGTATCATCTTCATGGCCTTGAGGGGGGGCTCATTAAAGTAGGGGGGCTCTCCATCCACCATCTCGATCACCATGATCCCCAGAGACCAGATATCCACCTGCAAGGGGAGAGGATTCGGAAGCGGGATCAGGGGCGGCCATTAAAAGGAACCTGCAGTATCAGGGAAGCTTAGGGGAGCCTCACCTCCGGCCCATACGGCAACCTAGAGATCAGCTCCGGTGCCATCCAATACGGGGTCCCGACCAAGGATTTACGTCGTGGAACCTCCTTATTGACCTGCGCGCAGAACCCAAAGTCTGAGAGCTTCACCTGCGGGGACAGAGGAGAAAGACATTGAGGGTGCCGGTGGCCAGCATAACCACTTTGGTCCCTGGACACGGTAAATGCCACAAGATAATCTCTGCTCATAGCCCCTCCCTCCAAGCACCCATACCCGGCCGTCGTGAGTCAGTAGTATGGAGTCACTTTTGATGTCGCGGTGGATGACGCCCTGAGCGTGGAGCACTGAGAGGGCCTTCAGGACAGAGACACAGACAGCAGCTATCTGCTCCTCGTCCATCCTGCAAGCAGACAGTGAAAGACCGTTACTCGCGGGCACGGCATCCTACCAATCAGAAGACACGAGCGTGGTGCCCAGGAGATGCATCCATCAAAGATCCCAGCTGCGGATAACAAGGCCAGGGTACGGGCAGGACACCGCCTGCACGCTGCTCACCTGGTATGTGTGACTATGTCCGTCAAGGCACCCCCTTCCAGGAACTCCATGACCACCCACAGCTCGTCGCCCACCAGGTAGCTGTTAAACATCTGCACCACGTTCTCGTGCTGGTAGTCTCTCATGATCACCACCTGCGGAGCAGAGTCCCACGTGCACATTAGACTTTTGGAGCAATCCCAGGTGGAAGCACAAGGTGGCAGCAAACACCACTCTTCCCGGCTGCTCGCCCGGGATCTCAGCACTAGAACCGCATCGCAGCGCGGACCTCACCTCGTTGAACAGAAGTTCCCGTCTCTGCTGCTTGCGGAGGTCCATCTTTTTGACAGCCACCAGTTTGCCAGAGCTCCGGATGGTGGCGATGCACACGATGCCGGTGGAGCCTTCACCGATCTTTATGAAGTTCTCAAGATATGTCCTGGGGTCTCCGGGATCCACCACCATCTGTAGAGCGGCTCGGAACTGCTCATGCGAGACCCGTTGTGGCTCCCTCTGCGGAGAGCGGGGCTGGGCTGTGTTCTGGTTATGTACGGGGCGAGCAAGCTGAGGGTCAGAGCTGTGCTGAGTGAGGACAGCGGGCGATGGCTTCTCCGGAGGCTTGGGTTTGGCCGGGCCTTGCTGTGGACGAGAAGATCCTCTGCTGCCTGGGCTTTTTGGGTCGAGTGGTAAAACGGAGGTAGAGTCTGGGACCTGGAAGCGGAGCAATGTCTGAGAATCTGGTATCAGACACACGAGGAGGCCCCCCCGGACCCACACCATGCTCAGCCGGCCCAGGGGGACACAGTGGCCACAAAGAGTCACTATGACAGGATCCAGCAGCAGCTGTGACGTCTGTGTGCTTGTTCACCCCACCCCCTCCTAATGTGCTTGTGTGTCTCACAGCCCATCACGCTCAGCCGCCATCCCCAGGAGGAGGAGCTGCCGGAACGCTCACTTCCTTGAAATAAAGGGCGTGGCGGCTACGTCTGCCTCGGTGAAGGAGAGGCGCATGGCCACCTCCCTCTGCGGCATGCAGCTAACCCACCCCCAGCACAGCCGTAACATACAGGAGCCGCCCCCTTACCTGGTGCACAGCGCCCCGGCTGGGGTCAGTGTCTGCCCTGGGGTACGTGTTGAATGGCCGCCCCGCTTGCTGTGCAGGTTTCACCGCTCCGTCACTGGCGGCAGGGCCTGGCGTGTGGATATTGGGCCCAGAAAGCGGCCTCTTATCTCGGGGGGACTGAGGGCTGCCCCCTCCCCCAGCGTAGGCAGACTTGGGCCTGCGCTCCTCCTTCTCCCTCCTCAGCACCCGGTCGGCAGGCTCGCTGTAATCCCGCTCCACAGTCGGGGGGGTGCCCTTTTCATCTCCTCGGGGGAGGGATCGGGGGGCCCGATGCTCTGTGGATTTGGGATAGTCCGGCGGTGGAAGGCGGTGCTTGTGGGTGGGCTCCTGCCCCCTTGGTTGTTGGGGCCCGGCTCTCTTCTCCTCCCTGGGCCTTTCCCTGCCCTGGTGCTCTGTTCGGCTCCGGTCGGTGTCGCGCGGCTGGCGAGGCCGCCTCTCGTTCATCCCATTCTCCAGCTGGAGGCGCTCTTCCCGCGGGTGGCAGGGGGGGCTCTCCCGTCGCAGAGAGTTGGAGCGGCAGACAGACATGGTCTCAAACTCGTCCAGGAGCCAGGTCAGCGAGCCATCCCGGGTCAGCCTGTTGCCACGCACGATATTCTGGCGGGAGAAACAGGAAGATGTTACATCAAAAACAAAGCTGCCGGGTGCAGCCTGAATCCGCCGAGTCACGTGTATACTGCGGGGGACGGGGGGACACCCCAACATCACGCGGCTTCCCAAGACCATCACAGGGACACGCAGAGACCCCGACATCACGCGGCTTCCCAAGACCATCACAGGCGACACGCAGAGACCCCGACATCACGCGGCTTCCCAAGACCATCACAGGCGACACGCAGAGACCCCGACATCACGCGGCTTCCCAAGACCATCACAGGCGACACGCAGAGACCCCGACATCACGCGGCTTCCCAAGACCATCACAGGGACACGCAGAGACCCCGACATCACGCGGCTTCCCAAGACCATCACAGGCGACACGCAGAGACCCCGACATCACGCGGCTTCCCAAGACCATCACAGGCGACACGCAGAGACCCCGACATCACGCGGCTTCCAACCATCACAGGGACACGCAGAGACCCGACATCACCAGCTTCCCAAGACCATCACAGGGACACGCAGAGACCCCGACATCACGCGGCTTCCCAAGACCATCACAGGCGACACGCAGAGACCCCGACATCACCGCGGCTTCCAAGACCATCACAGGCGACACGCAGAGACCCCGACATCACGCGGCTTCCAAGACCATCACAGGCGACACGTTAGAGACCCCGACATCACGCGGCTTCCCAAGACCATCACAGGCGACACGCAAGAGAACCCCGACATCACGCGGCTTCCCAAAGACCATCACAGGCGACACGCAGAGACCCCGACATCACCGGCTTCCCAAGACATCACAGGGACACGCGCAGAGACCCCGACATCACACGCGGCTTCCAAGACCATCACAGACGACACGCAGAGACCCCGACATCACGCGGCTTCCCAAGACCATCACAGCGACAAACGCAGAGACCCCGACATCACGCGGCTTCCAGACCATCACAGCGACACGCAGAGATCCCCGACATCGCGGCTTCCCAAGACCATCACAGGGACACGCAGAGACCCCGACATCACGCGGCTTCCCAAGACCATCACAGGGACACGCCTTAACGCTAGGGATAGTGTGCCCCCCCCATGTCACAGAACCCAGTGGTATCACAGGATGAGGATACGGCAGGAGAAGGGGGTGCAGCACTGCAACATAACAGCCCCCCCCAGACTAACCCAGGGGGCATGCTGCAGAACTGAAAAGACTCCAGGCAATTCCAGGACCGAAACACCCTCCCCATTCTGCACCTCTGACCTAGCGTAGGGGAGGGGCTTAGTAACTGGTAAGGACACCTCCCTCACAGCTCTCTCACCTTCTTGGGGTCATGGCGTATGGTGGTGATGTACGCCGGATCCACCAGAGGTTTGGGTCTCTTTGCCGACTCCTCGATCAGACTTTGCCATTGCCGAGGGAGTCCAGTGAACTTCTGCTCCTGCTCGTCAAATCCGGTGTGCACCCGGTGCTCGAAGTTAGAGGGCGCCGAGATCTCCACACGCTTCTTCTTTTTGGCAAACATAGTGGCGGGAGCAACTGGGGGGGGGGGGGGAAGAGAGAGATTAAACACAGACAGCCATGGCAACACCCCCCCCCCCCCCCAATACACAGACCAACCCAGCATTGTCCTGGCAGGCACGAAGAGCCCCTCCCCCAAACCAGGCCCAGCACCCCCCCTCAAATTCAGCCCCCTTCCCCTGGCAGGCACGAATAGCCCCCAGACCCAACCCAAACCTGGGAGATCACATCATCCTGTCCTGACATTTTCTGTCACCATGGAGCCGTTTAACCCCTTCCTACCAAGGCTGTGACGAGCCATCACAGGGTTAAATCCAGGGAGCGAAAAACAAACAGGAAAAACCAGAAGAGAAAGCGAAGCGCGGCGGGCGGGACGCCGAACAAAGGCTGCAGCAAAACCCCGCCCCCACACGGATTGCAAGCTCTGCAGCACAAAATAACACTGAGTAACCGGGCCCCTCCCCCAATGGGCGCAACACACACAGGGCAGCGCGCCCCCCCCACACACACACAGGGCAGCGCGCCCCCCCCACACACACACCAGGGCAGCGCCCCCCCCCACACACACAGGGCAGCGCGCCCCCCCCCCCACACACACACAGGGCAGCGCGCCCCCCCCCACACACACACAGGGCAGCGCGCCCCCCCCACAACACACACACAACACAGGGGCAGCGCGCCCCCCCCACACACACACAGGGCAGCGCGCCCCCCCACACACCACAGGGCAGAGCGCCCCCCCCCCACACACACACGGGCAGCGCGCCCCCCCCACACACACAGGGCAGCGCGCCCCCCCCACACACACAGGGCAGCGCGCCCCCCCACACACCAGGGCAGCGCCCCCCCCACACACACAGGGCAGCGCGCCCCCCCCCACACACAGGGCAGTGCGCCCCCACACAAACACACACCAGGGCAGGCGCCCCCCCCCCCACACACACAGGGCAGCGGCCCACCCCACACACACAGGGCAGCGCGCGCCCCCCACACACACAGGGCAGCGCGCCCCCCCCCACACACACAAGGGCAGCGCCCCCCCACACACACACACAGGGCAGCGCGCCCCCCACACACAACACACACAGGGCAGCGCCCCCCCCCACACACACAGGGCAGCGCGCCCCCCCCCACACACACACACACAGGGCAGCGCGCCCCCCCACACAGTACAGGGCAGCGCGCCCCCCCCCACACACACAGGGCAGGCGCGCCCCCTCCCCCACACACACAGGGCAGCGCGCCCCCCCCCCACACACACAGGGCAGCGCGCCCCACCCCACACACCACACGGGCCAGGGCAAGCGCGCCCCCCCACCAGTACACACACAGGGCAGCCGCGCCCCCCCCCGCACACACACAGGCAGCGCGCCCCCCCA
>RXON01002022.1:0-46442 GCA_009667805.1 Leptobrachium leishanense | reverse complement strand
AGGGGCCTTGGCACTTTCCAAATTCTGTACACAGAGATGTAAGGGTCCCTCCAAGCCACCCAGGACTGGTCCACCAAGATACCAACACATTTCCCAGTGGGCTGTGGCATCTGGGCCTGTAAAAGCACTCTGACTCATCTCTGAGGGTGCGATTACTATGGTCTGCACCAGGTAGAGGTGTAGACTGAACATCTTCCTACCAGGGTCCCTTTTTATCTCCTTGTTGGACCACAGTGACTTAGCCCACTCTGTGTAAATTAAGGTAAGGAAGAATAGGATGCAAAGATTTATTTTGTAAGTGTTTCACTGAACAGAAC
Organism: Leptobrachium leishanense; assembly: GCA_009667805.1. Lineage (NCBI taxonomy): Eukaryota > Metazoa > Chordata > Amphibia > Anura > Megophryidae > Leptobrachium > Leptobrachium leishanense. Next base: position 46,125 of record RXON01002022.1, on the reverse strand, counting down.
AGCTGAAGGAAGGGGTCCCCAAACGAGAGTTCAGTAAGGGGCCCCAAGTCTTCTCATGGCAGTCCTGCCTACCAAGGTGTCAGAAAACATAAAGGGCTAGATTCCGAAGTTAACGCTAAAATCAGGATGCTAATAGGGAAAACCTGTGCCTGCAGGTTTCCCCGTAGCGTTACCATTTTAGCGTTAGATTCCGTTTCAGGCGTTACGGCACCTCCTCGCCCAGGAATGCAGCGCTACCCTCAGTGATGCTTGCGGTAGCACTTCGGTGCAAGTACCACCTCCTGGAGTCCATAGGACTCCATGGAGGGTTGTGCTGCCGGGCCGCAAGCCCTGCGCATTCTCGCTCTCATGAGATCGCACAGCGCTGCAGAGGGATCGCGGAAGGAGACTGGGACCTATTCGTCCCGCCGAAAAAAACGTGAACGCGTCCGAAAAACCAGACGTTCCGCCAAACACAGCACCTACCAACCGCCGGAAAAAAATACGACAAGCCGACGAACGGGGTAAAAAAAAACAAAAAAAAAAAAAACATTAAAAGTTTCAAATTTGTAACGCTGTTTGCAAAAAAACTACTAGATGAACTACTGGAATTAACATATAAGGTCCTATGAATCATACTAAAAAGGGTTGTTACAGAAAAAAAAACCTATTTAAAAAAATCAAAAAAATCAAAAACATTTTTTGGACGAAAAACGTTTAAAAAATGTGAGAAAAAAAAATAAAGAGACTTTTTGCTGCAGATTAAAAAAATAAACGGTTTAATAGATATTGATTGAAAAACAGGAATATTTTTTACATTGAAACCTATGGAATTCGTCTGATTAAACCTGTCAAATGAAAACACCAAACATCAGGGCATTTCACTGACATTTCTCTGTTGTTCGGTGTTCTCTGAGTAGATTAACCATTGCTTCTCTATGGGAGATTTCACTGCCATCAAACAGCACTGTATTCAGCTGGCAATCCGTCAGTATTTGTCGAATTGCCTGCTTTTGAATACCCGGTTGGCCCCAAAATTACACCGTATGGGGAAATTCACTGTTCGGTGCAATTTCAGTGCCAGTTCTACTCCTCTTTGAATAACCCTGATAGAGTAAAACATTTTCTTAACTAATCATACAAGAGAAAAACAAAGCACATGTAAGATATCAGCAACATAAAATAAACTCAAGAAGGACAATTCATTTTTTGGTGGCAGTGGCCCTTTAAACAAAACAGAGACCCAATGTCACCCTTTTTCAGTAATTTTCAAATTCAAATCTTTGTTTTGAAATTAGATATAATTTCTTAAATAAAGTTCTTTGGGAGAGGATCCATGAGGAACATTTCAGGTATTTCTATTGTGAATTTATATTCACTGTCTGATGGCAAAGATGGAATTGCGAGACATTAGACTGCCATCTGCTGATCATTGTAAAAGCTTCAAGTTCAGTTGCATTTTTTTTAAAAACTCTTTTTTAATGTTTTAAATTTAAAACTATAATCCAGTTCTTCTTCAATTTGAACCGGAAAAAAAATTGTAATACAGATTAAATTATAAAACCTGAAAACTAAACCTCTGATGTGCATCAAACATTTAGTTAAAGGAGAGTAGACCAAAAATATGGGTGTAGAAGAAAGAATAAAGATAAAATGAATGGGTTAGCGCAATACAGACATAAGACTGTCTGTCAGGGATATATGTCCTTCGCATGTATAGAAACAAAGTTCTACAACATCAATAATACATTTCTTCAACTCGGTTTGGATATATGGGCGAGGACCTTCTCCAAAATAAAACAAAGAGACGAGCTAATGCTGTAACTTTCAATATTAGTGTACGAATCAGTCAGACACATATACAGTTGCAAGACAAAGTATGTGAACCCTTTGGGATTACGTGGCGTTTTGCATGAATTGGTCATAAAATGTGCTCTGATCTTCATCTAAGTCGCAACAATTTGAAAAACAGTTTAAAATAATACAACACAAACATTATATGTTTTCATGTTTTTATTGAACAGAACATGTAAACATTCACAGTGCAGGGTGGAAAAAGTATGTGAACCATTGGACTTAATAACTGGTTGACCCTCCTTTGGCAGCAATAACCTCAACCAAACGTTTCCTGTAGTTGCAGATCAGACCTGCACAGCAATCTGGACTAATTTTGGACCACTCCTCTTCACAAAACTGTTTCCGTGTAGCAATATTCTTGGGATGTCTGGTGTGAATCGCTCTCTTAAGGTCATGCCACAGCATTTCAATCGGGTTGAGGTCAGGACTCTGACTGGGCCACTCCAGAAGGCGTATTTTGTTTTGTTGAAGCCATTCTTTTGTTGAATTACTTGTATGCTTTGGGTCATTGTCCTGTTGATTCACCCATCCTCTGCGGAGCTTCAGTTGGCGGACAGATGGTCTTACGTTTTCCTGCAAAATGTCTTGATAAACTCTGGAATTCATTTTTCCATCAATGACAGCAATCCGTCCAGGCCCTGAGGCAGTAAAGCAGCCCCAAACCATGATGCTCCCTCTGCCATGTTTTACAGTGGGGATGAGGTTTTGATGTTGGTGTGCTGTGCCTTTTTTTCTCCACACATAGTGTTGTGTGTTTTTTCCAAACAACTAAATTTTGGTTTCATCTGTCCACAGAATATTTTGCCAGTAGTGCTGTGGAACATCCAGGTGTTCTTTTGCAAATTTCAAACGTGCTGCAATATTCTTTTTGGACAGCAATGGCTTCCTCTGTGGTGTCCTTCCATGTACTCCATTTTTGTTTAATGTTTTCCTTATTGTAGATGTGTCAACAAAAATGTTAGCATGTGCCAGAGATTTCTGTAAGTCTTTAGCTGACACTCTAGGATTCTTCTTTACCTCATTAAGCATTCTGCGCTGTGCTCTTGCAGTCATCTTTACAGGACGACCACGCCTACGGAGAGTAGCAACAGTGCTGAACTTTCTCCATTTGTAGACAGTCTGTCTTACCGTGGACACATGAACATCAAGGCTTTTGGAGATACTTTTGTAACCCTTTCCAGCTTCATGCAAGTCAACAATTCTTGATCGTAGGTCTTCTGAGAGCTCTTTTCTGCGAGGCATTGTTCACATCAGACAGTGCTTCTTGAAACCAGTAAACCCAAAACTGGTGTGTGTTTTTAAAGGGCAGGACCGCTTTCAGCAACACATCCAATAATATCACACTGATTGGACTCAAGGTTGGCTCACTCCTGACTCCAATTAGCTCTTGGAGAAGTCATTAGGCTAGGGGTTCAAATACTTTTTCCACCCTGCACTATGAATGTTTAAATGTATTGTCAATAAACACATGAAAACATATAAAGTTTGTGTTGTATTATTTTAAGCAGACTGTGTTTTTCAAATTGTTGTGACTTAGATGAAGATCAGAGCACATTTTATGACCAATCCATGCAAAACCACGTAATCCCAAAGGGTTCACATACTTTTTGTTGCAACTGTACCTCCAATCTTGACTAAATTTGTTGCACCTGGACTCAAGCTTTGACTCCCCGATGCTGGATCTTATCACTTTATGGGGACACTCTTTCGTTAAGAGGGGGGAGAAGAGGTGAAAGGTTAAAGATTAAGCCCTCCTGACTTGCCCAACACATCCCTCTTATTTTAACCTTTCAATAAGCATAACACTCTCTGTGAACCCAATGCCAGGCTCCTGCTGTCGGGCTCACTGTAGCTGTCACTAAAGCTACAGGTGTCCTGTGCCTGGGCTGAATGCCGAGCTCTCAGTTTGAGCATAGTGATAGTCATTGGCTAGAAGCAGAAACGTACTAGTGTTCATTTCTGACTTTTTCCCAAAAAGCCTGATCAACGCTCACTGTCGATATCAGCCCCCTGGTATCTCTCACAGCGATGGGACATTCCGTTCATTGTGATCAATTTTCATGGAATGGTCACAGTGCCCAGTGTCCCTTTATCATAATTTACTATTGTTTTTTTTTTATTATTTTTTATATTCAAAGATTTTTATTGAAGTTTACAGTACAAACAGTGGTCAGCATGCGTGATCGTACAGTGCACTTTATCAGTAAGCAATTAAACTGTACTTTATCTTCTCTGGTTATAGTTGAAAGAAACCAAGAAATGGGGAGGGGTGGGGGTTTGAGGGTAGGGTCAGGACTATCCTCTGACTTGGGTGCCACACATTTTGTATGGTTATTGGGTGCATCCCCACCGGTCTGGGAAGAGCGGGCCAAAGAAGCTAGGTCTCGAGACAATTTTTTGTTGAGAGGGTCATAGACCACAGGGCTTGTAGATCTTATGAATGTCCCAGATCGCCCATGGGTCCTGTTTGGGAGGGTATATGCCTCCTGCAGCCAACGCTTTGGAGTCAAAGAGTGCTTTTGATCCAACAAAGTCACAATTTAGCATTGTGTCAGATCCACGATCGCTTTCCAATTCCTGGCGATGAGTAACATCGCTGTGGATACTATAATGAAGAGCATTCTCAGTTGTGGACATGGGAGTTTGGTCATACCGAGCAATTAGACTTCTGGGGAACAGGGGATGGGAAGACCTAGTACCTCTGTCACCAAGAGGGATATCCCGTTGCAAAGCGGTACAATCGCCAGGCAGTACCAATTTACTATTGTTTTAAGCAAAATGTAGTGTGAACATTTTAGATTTATAGCTTTGTCACTCTTAAATGTTCTCACGTTTTCTAGACCATCACTATATTTGATCTTTGCGTTATAATCAAAAGACATGCTCTAAGAAAAGGAAACAGGTGTCATTATTTCTGAAGGGATTCCTAAACATGTGTCTTATCCACATCCACTAACATTAATTTATTGCACGGGGTACAACAACTGGAGGAAAACGCTGCATTAAATTTACAATAGATAACGTTGCAATTTCTAGTTCATCTTCTCTGTGGCATCAATTAACAAACTTTCTCTGTGGCATCAATTAACAATTAACAACAATTAATTCATATTTGTGATCGGAGTAACTCGTAATAATGAGCATGTTGGTTGGTATCTGTTGGGTACATGAAGGAAAAGAGGGCATACCAGAGAGGGAGATGTTCCTGCTACTATGCTGAAGATGATGATCCCTCAGAAGAGGAGGAGGAGGTACTTCTTTAAAGTGGCAACATGGCCTCTCCCACAACTCCAGACTTACGGCCTTAACATTTACCATTGTTTTTTTTAAAAAAAAAACACAACATATAGGCAGTAGCGTAGCGTGGGGGGTCTCAGGGGGTCTCAGGGGTGGTTGCCCCAGGCACAATTTTCTTAGGGGCGCAAAATTCAAAAGAAGTTTGAACCACTAATATTTTCCTGCAGGGATCAGCAAGGTGTCCGCTCACTGATACTGGTGTCCTTGAGAGGCCCTTGCACATGTAGCCGCCAGTTTTGTGGCGCCGGCGGTGACTTAGCACTCAGCGACCGGAAGGGAGGAACAGAACAGAAAATTCTGGTCCTGTCCTGACTCCTCCTTAACGCTGACTTGAGTCACGTAAAGCAGCGCAGCATTATTCGACGGAACACTCACCCTGTACCACGTTTGTCAGCCTCCTTGAAGCACTGTTCCAGCCCCCCGCCGCTGAACAGGAAGGAGGGAGGGAGGTGCCCGCCCTGCAGCACATTTAAAATCCGATCCCAAATAAGCCCCCTGGACAGCTTCCCCCCCCCAGACACCAGCAACTCCACGAAGGTAGGCAGCACTGTGTGACACCAGAGCAGCGTGACCAACACACAGTGAGGGGGTACTGGGGGTACGGGGAGAGGGTGATTGGAGGTTTGGGGGAGAGAATGACTGGGGTACTAAGAGAAATTCATATGGGTTCCAAATTCTCACTCATTTTAATCATTTCAGAGTTAGCAATGCAACAATCATTTTTCATTAAAGGGACAATCTACTCATCCACCTTATGCCACCGATCTGGCAGAAATCGTGGGGTGAAGCGGAGGATTTTCAAATCAACAAATAAATAATAATAGTAATAATTGGGCGGAGAGTGTCAGCAGCAACTGTCCAAATATTTAAGGGCAAGAAAAGGAGACTCTAGTTTCTAAGCAAAATCGTCCTATAATGCTTTTTTTTTTTATCAAACTGAAGCCAAACATTTTCATCGAACCAATTTAATAAATTAATAATTATCATGCAGAACTTAAGGAACGACCTCCAACTACTCTAAATGTAAAAATCCAATACGGCGTGATAAGATTCTCCCGAAATGTACATTGAGGGAAAGAAAATGAATAAATCGGTGTAGGATTCAACATATTACTAGGAGGTTAATGCAGCAGTTAACTAGCATCTAGATAACTCAATGCCTCAAAAGGTTGGCCGAGAGACCAAGAATGTATAAATATGTAAAAGAGAATTCACTTTACTAATCCAATAATTTCATTTATAAGAAAGCCTGGAGAAAACTGTATTCCTCTGAAACTAATTGTACCTTTTACTTCGGTTCACATAACCCGTATTCAAGAACAGACCTTATTCCTACCGACAAAATTACACTTTAAACACACACAAAGCCCAAATAATTATAAAGTCTGATTATACCAGAGGCTGCTTAGGATTTTAAAGCAAATTTATATAGGAATTTAAATTAAATGAGATATTGCTCCAGTCGCATTATGGAAGGAACATGAAGTAATTTCGAGAGGATACATGATTCAATTATACTTGCGCGTTCGAAAAAAAAAATAGCGATCCAACTACAAAACCACTGGAAAACATGACAAGAAATCATGCTCCAGTTACAATAAACACAATTCAAGGACCATTTAAACGCTATGTTCATCCAAGTAATTGTATTTTGGGATTTAATAAATAAATAAATATAACAAGTGATTTAAAATGGGCAGAAAATGCTTGGAACTTACAGATATATATAGTGACTTGACGTATAAAGAAATGGTAGATGAAGTTAATGAAATAAGTTGATTGCATAGGATTACGTGGAATTTGATGGCACAACATTTCAGCAAACGCTTGATTCAGAAAACAGTGAGTAGTGGTTATTGTATAGTTCAAAATGGCCGACATTTTCAAGATTTCCAATACAGCTTGTGCATCTGGATTATATCATGTGTGGGAATTCGGACATTGATAAGAACATTGAGATCTCTCTAACTGACTTCAGCCTTTAGAGGCAAGAATAGAATTTAGTGAATAGGTAATAGATGCCATGCAGCTCTGCAGTTCCCCCGACAGATGATCGCTAACCTCAGGTCCCGGTAGATCCCGAGCGGCCTCTGGTATGATGATTCCATTGGCTGGCTTGGGTGAAAGGGTCATCTCTAGGTCCAGTGCCACTGCACGTATGGGCCCTTCCAGGACACTCCTGGATATTGGGCATGGCAGACCCACTCAGTGCAGTTTGGTAAGGTGGGACGCGTCGTGTGACGTCATCTTGGCGACCGGGGGAACGCAGATTGGCTGTCGCTCAAGCCCAGCGGAGGGTCCGAGCCTGTGCGGATCTGATAGGGTACTGTGTTGGCTGCCCCTGGGGTCTTGATTGAGCAGGACCCAGGTAGGCAGCTGATTGACTGGTGGAGCTGTTCCATAGGAGGAGCGGGCCCATGTCACTACCTATAAATGTACAGTTGATCATACTCTCACTGCTTCAGCGTTGGTACCACTACAGTATTGTTACTCCTTCCTAAAGCCTATGTTCTTCTTGTGTATCGGTTCTTGGCTCATTATACGACTCCTCTTGTCTTGCCGCCTGCCCCTTACCTCGGAAACGCTTACGACTTATGCCTTAAGATTGCCCTTCTGTACCATGATATTGACCACAGCACCCTATTCCTCTGCACCTGGGTTCTGACCCCCCGCATTCACTCGTGACAACAGAATTCTTCTCTGGGAAGCCAATCACCTCTACCGTCTTGTTGTTCCACTCCATCTTCAGGTCTCAGCTCATTAAGCCGTCAGAAGCTGTAACACTGGTGTATTCTTTTTTTGCATATAAGCCAATCAAAAAGGTTTCTATGAATCAACACTACCACCAAGATTTTCTCATGTGAGCTAATTATCATTGATATCAGTTGTGCAGCATGCCTGGAGGCATATTTTCCTACAGCTCTCATGGGTAACTCCATCACTCTCACCTTGCAGCCCTCTACTCCTGTTTCCACCCCCAACCCTTCTAGATTGTAAGTTTTCACGGGAATAGAACCCACGTTTCCTCCTGTACTGGTTTATCAAAATGTTGTTCGGAGTCAAAATACAAAATTTGCATATATTTTTTAATTTTGTTTACTAAATCAATGTAGACTGGATTTGACAGCTTAAAATTCAAATATGCGATCATCACAGCACAACATTAGCAACAAAAGGATCCTTGGATTACTTAACAAGGACTATCTTGAAATTATCATATCTCTATATAATCAAAAAAGTTTATTATTCAGTATAAACTTTAATGCATTATTCACACTTGAAACAATGAAAACTTGATGGGTTTACTAATATAACTTCATTATCAATGCAAGTATGCAACCTCAACACCCCTTATCCAGAACACTTGGGACCCTTGTAATACATACAGGGTTATTCAGAGAAAGGTGAAACGCTGGAGAACTTTTGGAGAAGTGAAAAATTCTAGGTCAAAATAGCCAAACCAGAAAAATTCACCCATTTATCTCACTTTCCAAATCAGCTATTTTGACCTAGAATTTTCACTTCTCCAAAAGTTCTCCCAGAGTTTCACCTTTCTCTGAATAACCCTTTGTATGTTGGGCTACTCCATAGACTGCTGACTAGCGTCTTTATTTAACTTCTTTCGCGGTTCATCTCTTATTGGTTTATTCTGTCTACATTAACAAATTTTACTCCTATGCGAAAAATGTAAATTTCGTTCCAAATCTTGTATCCCCCCCCCCCACATAGAGAATAAAGTGTTCTTGCTGAGTAAAGCATTCAATGCGTATCATTGTTTTTTTGCTCTCTCAGCAGCCATTTGTCTCGTTCCTGTGTTTGGCCGCGTATGTGCAGTATTTTTGGATATAAATATCAGAACAATCATCTGTATTCCACCTCCAGGACATACCGACTGAGTGTAATCAGTACTGGCTGCCGAAGATGCAAATTTCACAGACGTTTCCTTTAACCCCTTCACTGCCAAGTGAATTTTATTGACAATTTTTTAATCATAACATTTATTTGAAAGATGAGGTGTGAAGATAACAATTAAATGTAGGGTGAAAGATTCGCACAGAAATTGTTCTTCTGAGATAGTTTTAATAATTAAGGGGGGGCGCGTCTGGTCGTGGATGGGAGATGATGTGCTCTGGTAGAGTTCCGTTCCAAGTCCCTGATACCGGGATATTTCGGGTGACTCTCTCTGCTACATTTTCCCTTTTGTGGTTTTCTCCCCGTGTCTGGCCATCAGGTGAGTGTGTTACAGAGCCCATGGTGTCCCCCCCTCCGGACCAGAGAGACTTCTGTTTGTGGGGTTGCCACTTGGCCTGCGTTGCTGGCAGCCATCTTTTGGTCTACCCCGGTGCCCGATGGTTCTTCGATTCACTGCTCCTTTGGGCCCACTCCTGGGGGGTCATTTGGTGCAGCCTGTGGAGGTGAAGGGCCCTCATCTCCCAGCCGTCCTGGATGTCTGCCGGGTGGGAGCAGCAGGAGGCTGGTGGCGGGATGGCTCCCCTCCTCCCACAGGGGAGGTGGGGGCCGTGTTGTCAGGCCTGGATGCGTGCTTGGTGCTGCTCTCCGGGGACGACAAGAGTCTGTTGCTGAGGGAAGCATAGCGGCGAATGATGGATATGCTGCGGGCCTGTCGGGGAGTGGCAGCTTCACTCCGCAGAGGATCTGGTGATGCCTTACCTTTGGATGTGCAGGAAAGCCGATGAGTCGATGCTCCTGATGAGGTCTGCGGTGCAGTGATGGGCAGCCTGGGTGAGGCGCTGGTCCCGGACTCGACCCTGGGAGCGACCCCTGATCCGTCTGGTGGAGACGAGCCAGCTGGCTGTTGGTTCCGAGATTTTGCAGAGGTTGCCAAGGTGGACGCCGAGGCTTCCCTCGGATTGGCTGAGGAAGCGGCACGGTCTGAGCTTCTTGGATTGACCGCCGATGTGGAGCTGAGTTATTCTTGGTTCTGTGGCATTGATGGGGGGGGTTGTTGAAGCTGCCTGGTGGATAATTGCCCGGCGTATCCCTCGTGATGTCAGGGTCTTCGTGTTCCACGATGCATCCCTTATGCTACACTTTGGGCCTGGCCCCCCCGTTTCGGGAGGCAGGCTGAGGCACCCTCGATGCATTCTATAATATCTGCTGTGCACCCTCTCTCCATTTTTTGCAGTGACCCCTTCATGTTTGTCTGAGACACTATTTGAGGACACTTGTTTATCTTTTCTTTTTATTGCCTGCTGATGACATTCGTATATGTATTTTGGATTGTTTTTTCCTGCTGAGTTTTATTTTATTATTTACTTTTTGCGGGTGCTGCCTTTTGCCTTCCGCTGGCATTTTTCGCATCTTTTTGTTTAATCCCTGTGTGTCCTATGTGAGAGTTCCTGTGTCGGCCCTGCGCGGCCAGATTTAAAAAAAATGTAAAAATCAAATAATGTTGAAGTGTAAGATTCTGAGCTCTAGATGGTGCCCTTTAACTTACACAATTTCAAACGGGGGCTGCAGTATTATCATGCAGGCAGAAAAAGTCTTTGCATTAGACCAGTAACTGTGATACAGATAAAAAATACAAATAGACTGATCTCCTGTTCATGAGGATTTGCAGTGAACATAATGAGATTGTTAGCAATGCAACTTCCAAGAAATACCAGAACAATAAAAAAATATCTGTATGTGACATAATGCCTGTATATGGAGATTACAGTAACACCGTGTATCTGTACTGTACAGGGATTTTCAGTCATTATAACGACCTAAATTGTATCCCTGTACACCAGTGAGTGACCCCAGAGCTCCCTGTATTCTGTCAAATCCCTGGCTGCTGTAATGCAGCAGTAATCTATTTGCACTTTTTGTTACAGTGAGGTTTAGGGCTTCTATTTGCAGAGGGTTTTATGTCTCTCCAGGGTGCTTGGAGAGACATAAAACAAAGGATTTTGGTTCTCCACAGGGGACACACTAATCTGCCATTAAAAAAGTGTGATATTCTACTGAGTGCTATTCAATGCATTACATTGCAAACGCGAGATAGCTTGATTTTGGGTGTGAAGGGGTTAACACTTGAGAACTGACAAACTAAAGGGTACCTAGTCATTAAGAGGTTATCTTGGTGCTGTTTTGGTGGTTTGAGCCAAGACTGAATTACTAATTCTGGTTCTCATTCAGTCCATTTACTTCTGCAACGTCCAAATGTGACCCCTTATCTAAACGGCATTAAAAAAGGGTCATTAAACTGGGGATTGATTGTGGGAAACTAACAAAGGAATTGCCCATGTGTCAGTATATCACGAGACAAAAATAAACAAACAATAAATTCAAACATTTAATAGAAGTCAGTGGCACCTTGTAAATTTAGGGGCTCTTCAAACGTCCAGACAACTTCTGCTCTTAGCATATGATGGTTTAACCTCCCTGGCGGTCTAATTTTTTCAAAATTTTGTGTCTAAAAGCGTATCAATTTTTTTTAAAGGAAACGTGTTTTTGTACATAGTTAGCCTGTAATAATTAGGAATCACGGACTGAAATCCGTGCAATCAAGAGTTCTTACTGGTAAAATCCTTTATAAATTAATTAATTAATTAATTTAAAAAAATAGTAAATACACGGAGTCCGATAAAGTTTGAAACACGAAATAATAATTTATTATCCCAAAAATAATTATCCAAAATAATGCAAATAAATGATATTCAATAAAATACAACAAAAAACACTGAAATCTGTCTGAGAACAAGGGTGAGACGATGTATGGTCTATTTCTTATCCTGTACTGCCACCTAGTGGCCGTTCATAAACATTTCCATTTGTATTCAGTGAGTTTTGTGAATGAAATTTGCTGATGGTTCCCGCCCACCCTGCACCATGTGACTCGCAGGGAGCCATCCAGGAAGCAGCTCGCCGCGATCACACTGCGGGACAGCGAGGGAGCCAGGAGGAGGTGAGTAAACATCCAGCCCGAGTGTGGCTCGGGGTTACCGTTCGCAGTAGCGAAATTTAACCCAGAGTCACACCCGGGAATACCGGCAGGGAGGTTAAAAGAAGGTCCCTTGTGAAAACTGTATAAAAATCTTACAGTTCCGATTTCTGCCAATTAACCGAGTCGTCTCATTTAACACATCAACCACACTCTAAGCATTTACATATAGGCAGAGATGTATGGAAAATGTACAATAGATACGACTTATCATGGAGACATATGATTAAACACCTACATAAAAAATTTATAGGGCCACATTACAATCTTGTTGCTAACGTTAGCGCTCACCTGGTTGAGCATTAGCGTTTGCTGCAGTGTTTACCGCTTATTGCAATCCAAAAGCAAACGGGTTAAGTAACCCGTTTGCGTTTGGTACCTTGCGCTTTTCAGTGTGAGGTTACTGTATTTTGTGCTCCCTATACTTAACATGGGGAGCTCAAAGTGTTAATCAGCGTTAGGATTACAATCTATTAGTGCTGATTAACGTCTGGCCGCGGTTAACAGAAAGTTAACCACAGCCAGGACTTGGTGTTAACGGATACTGCTGAAGCAGAATACGTTAACACCAGCCAAAAAAATTAAAAAAGTGATCATATACTCACCTCCTGTCCCGCGGTGAGGACTGTGGCTCCGACCGCCTCCTCCATTCGGCGGGAGAAGGGAGAGACTGGGGAAAAAGTCCCCCCCCAGTCTCTCCCTGCGTATCACTACACCGACCGGCCGGATCTCGCGAGCTGAGATCCGGCAGGTCATGTGACCGCTGGCGTCTGGCTCAATGGAGTCCTATGAACTCCATCGAGTGGATGCTTGTGGCGGTGTTCAGCGCTGCTGCAAGCATCCAGGGAAATAGCGCGTGGTAACAAGCAGGCAGCTTTTTAAGCGCTTGCATTGTAATTCCATGCTAAAACGGGGCGGTAAGGAAAAAACTGCGATCACAGTTTTTTCTCCCTACCGCCCCCGTTTTAGCGTGGAGAATGTAATGTGGCCCTAAGTGTGTGGGACCAATGGGAACTCTGTTACTCCTGCTAAAATAGTGGAGGACCTGCGTTCCAGCGTATTGCTGCTCGACTTGACACCAGTGTTTCATGCAAGATGACAAAGAAATGTACTCATCCTCCTTTGCCTTTCCAAATATCCGGCATGTGTGCATTTTGTGTAACGCCCTCACCTCTCCTTATAGGACTGACCATCCTCTGTGGATTTGCACCCCTCCCTGTCACATGATTTACAGGTTCCTGATCATGGGTTCTATTTAAACCTTGGTGTGCAGGGAGCCCTCGTAGAATGCATTCCCCAGGAAATCAAGTAATGTCAGGCATTAGGTTGGCATAAAGTAGAACCTGCCACGATGAGGTACATTGATGTTGCAGCAGGTTTATGCAATGTGTGATCATTTCTTGTAACCAAATCCCCATCATTTATCCGAGACAGGTGTTTTTAAAATATTTAAATCTGTATTGCAGTGGAGAGCTCTGAATTTTGCATATTGTGTCCATTGGTCTCAGAAGCCCTTTCTGAGTGCAGCCATTTGTCATGCCCCAGCCGCAGACTGACTTGTGCCCGCACCTGAGGGCAGCATCCTTCCTGTCCTGCTCACAGACTGCACCATGCACTCTAGGCCTGGTTGTTTCTACTTCAACACTCTCAATAAAGAGCAGGCCTGGTTGTTTCAATAAAGAGCAGACACTCCCATCAGCCAGTGCTTCAGCATTGTTGCTCTCTTGCTCCTAAAGTCAAGACTTGTATTTGCTTCCTCCTGTGATCTACTATCTACCTGCCCAAGACGTCTGATTGTAACCTGACTACGCTAACCTGGATCGACCCTTTTGTTCTGATGCCTTGATTTCCCTTGTGCCCCTTCAGCTGCCTGCTGTGCTGCTGCACCCCTGGATCTACCAGTTTCCGCGTGACCTCACATTCATAGTGTCCTCCAACTCTCCAAGTATCCTGGTACATTCCACAGATCCTCGTGTCCCTCTCAAGTTCCTTGCTGTGTCAAAGACCCCGCTTTGCTCAAGACCTCCCTCGTATCCTCTCAAGATCACTGCACTCTCTGAAGACCCTCTTACCCTCCAAGCCTCCTGGTAACCTCTCCAGTGTTCCTGTTGTGAAGACTACAGGTCTGTTCAAAGAAAGGTGAAAATCAGGAGAACTGGCAGGAGAAGAGAACAATTTAGACCAAATAGCCGATTTGGAAAATGAGATAAATGGGAGAATTTTTCTGGTTTGGCTATTTTGACCTAGAATTTCCACTTCTCCAGTCATTCTTCTGAGTTTCACCTTGATTAGACCTGTAAGTTTCCCACAGTCCATATTATCCAGTCTGGTCAGCCCTATACGTGTCCTGCCCCTCATTCCTCTTGTATCTGTTTCCCCTGTTTCCTGCCCTCCGCGACTAGGGATGGGCTGCCAGTTCGAATCGGTTCAAAGTTTGTGAACATCGAACTTTTCGGGGAAAATTCGATTAAAAAAAAATAATTAAAAACAATTCCAAAAATTGCTTAAAAGATCCTAAAAAATCTAAAAATAAAGAGACTCTTTACTGCAGAATATAATAATAAACGATTTATTAGATATCGAGTTAAAACGGGAATATTTTTAGCATTGAAGCCTATGCGATTCATAAACATTTCCCACTCATTGTTGGTCAAACATTTCCCTCTCCTTGTTGGTCAAACATGTCCCACTCCTTGTTGGTCAAACATTTCCCACTCATAGTTGGTCAAACATTTCCCACTCATTGTTGGTCAAACATGTCCCACTCCTTGTTGGTCAAACATGTCCCACTCCTTGTTGGTCAAACATGTCCCACTCCTTGTTGGTCAAACATTTCCCACTCATTGTTGGTCAAACATTTCCCACTCCTTGTTGGTCAAACATTTCCCACTCCTTGTTGGTCAAACAATTCCCACTCATTGTTGGTCAAATAAAAGCAGTAAAAATGAGCTCAGTGCACAGCGCTCTGGTACTGATCCTGACACCATTCTGGTTTTATATATCACATATATAGGTGTGAGGTAGCTGGAGACTTTTCCGATACTTTTCATGCTTTCTGTATTCAGGCATCAACATTTCATTCCCCAAGGAATGTTTATCAGGATAGACAGACAGACAGATATATCAGGAACGCTTTCATTGTGTAATTTGTATCCGTTGTATCATATTTTGAGCATACTGTGATATATTTAGAATCAATAAACACCACAAACATGACTTACGTAAAAGCCGCAAATGACAATGATAAAAGCATTAAGTGAAATAAAACCAATAAATAAACCTCTTAAAATGATCATGAAATAAATGGAAAAGAATAAGATAAAACTGATTATTTTTCTCTTTAATGTATTTTCTACACCGCCTCTGCAGAAATATTCAAATCCTGCTGCAATAGAGGAATTTCAAGTCTCCATATGGCAATTTGTGACCTTAACCTCCCTGGCGGTATTCCCGGGTGTGACTCAGGGTTAAATTTTGCTACCGCGAACGGTAACCCCGAGCCACACTCGGGCTGGATGTTTACTCACCTCCTCCTGGCTCCCTCGCTTTCTCCCTCAGTGTGATCGCAGCGAGCTGCTTCCTGGATGGCTTCCTGCGAGTCACATGATGCAGAGGGGCTGGACCGCAGCAAATTTCATTCACAAAACTCACTGAATACAAATGGAAATGTTTATGAACGGCCACTAGGTGGCAGTACAGGATAATAAATAGACCATACATCTTCTCACCCTTGTTCTCAGACAGATTTCAGTGTTTTTTGTTGTATTTTATTGAATATCATTTATTTGCATTATTTTGGATAATTATTTTTGGGATAATAAATTATTATTATCGTGTTTCAAACTTTATCGGACTCTGTGTATTTACTATTTTTTTAAAATTAATTAATTAATTAATTTATAAAGGATTTTACCAGTAAGGACTCTTGATTGCACGGATTTCAGTGCGTGATTCCTAATTATTACAGGCTAACTATGTACAAAAACACGTTTCCTTTAAAAAAAAAAATTGATACGCTTTTAGACACAAAATTTTGAAAAAATTAGACCGCCAGGGAGGTTAATAGCTTTATTCTCAAGGACTTGGGGGAAACAGATGGTTTTATTAAACAAAGCACATCAAGGAATAGAGTGAATATCAGAACTGTAACAGGAGGATATTTATTATTCGTAACATATTTTGTGCAAATGATCCCAAATTACTTTTATGACTTAGATACCTCGCAGCGTGTAACGACTTAATTATAAGATTAATTAAAGACAATTATCTCTTCTTTAGCGGGGGCTCTGCTGAGGACACAGGAGGTGACAAAGAAGTTGCACTTGCTCATCATTGACTACCTCAGTTGCCAGTTGGGGAAAATAAGAAGTCACCGCTCCTTTCTTGATAGGACAAGTGACCGCACATCAAGGCTCAGTGAAGAAAAAGCTTTCTGTCTGGATTACTATTGCACTGAATGAGATACTAAGAAATGTGAAAATAAGTCCAAACAACGGGAGATAAACACTCAGAGGGAGAGCAGCTTATACTGACTGTGTATCCCTTCACTAAGGGCATAAGTGAACTAAACACTTTGGGCTAAATTATATAATTAATGAAAAAACGGGGACACTAACTTGTGCCCACAGGTTTCCGTAGCGTCCCAATTTTAGCGTTAGATTCCGGGGCAGGCGCTACCTCAGCACCCTGCTCCGGAAAGCAGCGCTACCATCACAGGGTTATTCAAAGAGAATCAAAAAGTCACTGCACGTTCGATGACTTTTCGTTCTCTTCAATTCGGCTTGATTCGGCAATCCCATTTCGGCGACCCTGCGGTGTATTCAGCAAGTACCACAGGGCCACCGTAGTGCAGGGAAAAGCCGCCGAAAACCTGCCGAACACTCACTGTAAAACCCAGGCGAATGCACACCGAAACCCGTAAAAACATCTGGATTAACCCCGCCGAACACACCGGAAAAACCCGAACAGGAGCCAACCACAGCGCAGAGCAGTCGCCGGAAAAACTCGACACCGCAGACGAATGGAGTGGAAAACAAAAACAGTACACTTAAATGTTTGAAAAGTGAAATGCTGTTTGCAAAGAAACTAAAGAACGAAAATGTCTGAAATTTACATATAAGATCCAATGAATGATAATAAAAAGGGCCGTTACAGAAAAAAGAAAGAACAATTTAAAAAAAAAATCGGAAATTTTTTTTGAAAAAACCCCCCAAAAAATGCTTAAAAGATCCTAAAAAATCTATATTTAAAGAGACTCTTTACTGCAGAATATTATAATCAACGGTTTATTAGATATTGAATTAAAACAGGAATATTTTTAACATTGAAGCCTATGGGATTCGCCTGAATAAACCTGTCGAATGAAACCACCGAATGGCAGGGCATTTCGGCAACGTTTCCCTGCTGTTTGGTGTCTCTGAATAGACGAAGCATTGCTTCTCTATGGGGATTTCACTGCCCTCGAACAGGCAACGAACAGGCACCGTATGTGCAGGCAATTCGCCAACATTTGGCAAACTGCCTGCTCTCTGGATAGCCGAATGGCCAGGAAAGGTAACATTTCAGCGTTCGGTTACATTTCACCAGCAATTCAGAGCTCTTTGAATAACCCTGTCAGTGATACTTGCAGTAGTGCTTCCACGCCGCGGCGGGTTTCACCTCCTGGAGTCCATAGGACCCCATGGAGGGTTGTGCTGCTGGGCTGCGAGCCCTGCGCAATCTTGCTCTTGCGAGTGATCACGGAGGGAGTCTGGGATCTGTTCGTTCCCAGTCTCACTCTGCTCATGCCAGGAGAAGCGGCGGATTGGGCCACCGTTCTCGCCGCGGGATGAGAGGTGAGTATCGGATTTATTTGGGGGGGGGGCGGTTAGGGACTGCTAAATGATTTCACAAAAGCAGAATCATTTAGCACCAGCTTTTAGGTGTCACCAAAATTTGTTTAGCCCATCGCTGTGGTAATTAGCGCCAGCACTTTGTAATACCTTACTTATCTTAATGCTAATTAGTGATTGCGTTCCCCATGTTAAGTATTAGACATGTGCATTTTGTTTCGTTACGAATTGAAATCTGTTTTCTTTGGTTTTTACATTTTTTTAGGAAACTTAAAACTTCACCCAAAAAATTCCTGAAAAAATCCTAAATAATAAATAAGTAGAAACATAGAAACATAGAAAAATGTCGTCAGATAAGAACCTTTCGGCCCATCTAGTCTGCCCAATTACATGGATACTTTACCTGGATTTATCTTTTGTTTAGGATAGCCTTATGCCTATCCCATGCCTGCTTAAATTCAATTACTGTTTTGGCCTCTACCACTTCTACTGGAAGGCTGTTCCATGTATCCACCACCCTCTCAGTAAAATAATGCTTCCTGATGTTACTTTTAAACCTTTGCCCCTCTAATCTAAGACTATGTCCTCTTGTTTTGCTACTTTGTTTCCTTTTAAATATACTCCCTTCCTCTACCTTGTGGATTCCCTTTACGTATTTAAATGTTTCTATCATATCTCCTCTGTCTCGTCTTTTTTCCAAGCTGTACATGTTAAGATCATTAAGCCTTTCCTGGTAACTTTTCTCCTTCAAGCCGTACACCATTTTAGTAGCCCTTCTCTGAACTCTCTCTAAGATGTCTATATCCTTCTGGAGATACGGTCTCCAGTACTGCACACAGTACTCCAAGTGAGGTCTCACCAGTGCTCTGTACAGTGGCATGAGCACTTCCCTTTTCCTACTTTTTGCTGCTGTTAAAAAAAATAACCGGTTGACGGCTGGTATTTTCATTTTATTGGTAATAATCTGTTTCACATTCTGAAAAAAGTAATAAAAAAAGAAATAACTCATAAAAATGAAATACAAGTCAACCCAAAATACGGAATAACACATAAAAACGAAAAACGAAGTGATCCGAAACACGAAATATCGGCAGTCTGTAATGACGAATCGCCCGAAAATACGAAATTACGCATAAAAACGAAAAACTAAGTGATCCGAAAAATGAAATAACCCACAAAAACGGAAAACGAAGTTATTCGAAAATGATACCCAGGCGTCCGAAATTTCGGATCGGCCCAAAATTACGAATTGAGGGGAAATAACGAATGACCAGAACCGAAAAAAAACAACTTATTGAAATGACCCGAAATGAAAAAAAAAAAGCAGAATGAATAAATCCGAAACAAAACGAAACGAAAAAAAAAACACGCTGTGCACATGTCTATTAAGTATAGGGTGCGCAATGTACAGTAAGCGCAATCACCGATGCGCTAACATGTTTTTCACGGGTTTAGCTTCAGGAAAGTAATATGGGGGGCATGCGTTAAAATAACTTATCCTGGCGTTAACTCATCCGAACACTAAAGTTAGCATTCATTATGAAATTTAACCCTTTGTGAGACCAGAGTGAGGGACTCAAAGAGCAAGTTATGGCTTCCTTCCAAACTGTTAAGAAGGATTCCAGGCACTCCAATCTTCATAGGGGAACACCTTTAACCCTTCACTACCATGATTGTATATACACCATCAGCGGTGGCAGACACAGCCGCTCAAAAGCGTGTTCACATGATCTGCGGCTATGCTGTATGATTGAAAATGAAATTGGTTTGTTGCAATTAATTTCCTTTGCCTTTTGACCTCCAGAAGGTGCACTCAAGGTTTTAGCCCTGTGGGCATAATGTCCAAGGTGCCAAAACTGTTTAAAATCAGCTAAGGAATGTCCTTTATTGGATGTTCCCCAGCAGATGCCCGGAGCCATGAGATGCAGTTCTAACTGCAGTAACTCCTTTTGGCCAGTAGATGGTGATATCTGCCTGCCAAATCGGTTATTACAGTATGAAATACTTTGGGACTATTCCCAAATATTTCTTACCTTACAAATAACAAAAATGATTTTTCATGAACCACTGCTTCCTGACAATGATTTTTTTTTTTTAGAAAGGATTTTACCAGGAAGGATACATTTTGGAAAATCACTTGGTAGTAAAGGGGTTAATATGAAACCACCAGCAACGTTTCTGCTGTGGACATGGTCTTTTTCAGGCTTTTCAATAAAGGTGTTCCCCTATGTAGACTGGAGTGCCTGGAATCCTTCTTTATTGCCTTTGGATAAGCAAGATTGGCCACTCTGGGATCTGTGAGCTCACTGCATTGGATTTGTGCCAAAAACTTTATATTATTGATTAAGCAGAAGTGGGTGTGCAGAGAGTTATTTCTTTTTGATCCTTCCAAACTGTTGTTTTCATGCGGTGCTCACTGTTCTGTTTGTGTAAAAATATCTGGTCCTGTGCCTGGGAAGCTTGTCATTAGGGATGAGCCGAACACCCCCGAGTTCGGTTCGCATTCGAAATCAAACTTTTCAAATGTTCGGATTCGAACTCGATTTTTAGAGTGGCCTCCAAGAGGGCATAAAAGCTAGATATTTGCCATAAGAGGTGTATGGGGGTCCGGGTAGTGCCCTGGGGGACAGGAAACAAAGACAAAAAGTTTTTTTACATTTCAAATGACGGGACTGCAGCAGCTGGGGCAACGTAATCTGACTGCGTAAATCTTCAGCTGATGGGATGCTGTCACATTGTGAATGAGCTGGTACATCCACGAATGAGCTGGTACATCCATTACTGTAGCATCATCCCTGTCAGTGGAGGTTGTAGCAGGCAATGACATGGCAGGACATACAATGGGGGTAGAGACAGATGAGGAGAAGGAGGACCTACGCAAAGTTTTGCGCCAATGGGATGTGTGGCAGGAGGTCATATGTCGCCTCAAGCACGTGGTACCCAAGCGTCCGGTGTCTTTCCCACGCTTAAGCCTCATCTGACATCGATTACAAATAGCAACGGTGGGGTCTGCTGCACATTTCTTAAAGAACTCCCAGACAGCAGAGTTCCTGCATGTGTGCTTTGTGACAACAGCGCTCTGCACCGGAGCAGCTCTGACATCTGATGCCTTGGACTGGCTAGTGCTACAGTTGGTCATAGAGGATGTTGTGCCTCGTGTTTGCTGTGCCTCCTCCTCCTTCTCCCCCTCCTCCTCACTTGATTCCTCTGTTCGATCTGGCACCCAGTTGGAGTTAGTGACCTCATCATCATTGTCATCATCACCCCCTATCTCCTCGTCACTGGAGCCAACTTGGCAGTATGCTGCAGGCAGCTGCTGGGGCAACATGAGTGCCAGTTATTTGTGTGTCATCACTGGCACCCCCTTCCTCTAGATTGCTTATACTCCCTTCCTCAACCTCAGAGATTGAATCAGAGCACTGTACTTGCTGTGCATCCTCAAGCAGCATGTCACTGTCATTGTAGTCAAACAATTCAGCTGACTCCTCCGTGTGTGATAGCGAGGCTACGGCAGGAGTAGCTGTGGACATGTAGGCTGCATTAGATGCTTTGGCAGCTGAGGTGGACTGTAAAGCACTAGAAGCCTGGCTGGAAGAGGACTCAGAGGATGAGGATGGCCTGGTTAGCCAATCCACCAAATCCTCTGTATGTTGCTGCTGCTTAAAACGGCCAGCACCATTTAGAAAGGACAAGCGTGCCCCTGCAGATGATGCACCGCGTCCACCTTGACCAGAGGCACAGCCTCCCGACACAGGGGCTGCTTGCCCTCTTATCTGTGTCTGGGAGCGTCTGCCTGTCCTTTTTGTTCTTTCAGACATGGTGAATGATATATAGATTAAATATATACAGAACTCTGATTCAACTCTGGTATAATGATTAAAGATTTACAGAACTCTGGTATAACTCAGTGAGACACCCTGATAGCTAGCAGCCAGTGACAAGACACAGATTACAATTCCCAGAAACCTCCTATAAATCTGTGAGACCCCCTGATGGGTGGCAGTGAGAAGACACAGATTACAAATCTCAGAAACCTCCTTTAAATCAGTGTGACCCCCTGATGGCTGGCAGTGAGAAGACACAGATTACAAGTCTCAGAAACCTCCTTTAAATCAGTGTGACCCCTTGATGGGTGTCAGTGAGAAGACACAAATTACAATTCGCATAAATCTGCTAGAAGTATGTGAGACCCCCTGATGGGTGGCAGTGAGAAGACACAGATTACAAGTCTCCGAAACCTCCTATAAATCAGTGTTACCCCCTGATAGCTGGCAGTGAGAAGACACAGATTACAAGTCTCAGAAACCTCCTATAAATCAGTGAGACCCCCTGATGGGCGGCAGCCAGTGAGAACACACGGATTATAACAATTCCCAAATATTTTGTAGAAATAAGTGACCCCCCAAAATACTGCGTGGTACTGGCTGTGTGACAAGACACAGATCACCTCAATTCCCAAATATTTTGTAGAAATTTGTGACCCCCAAAATACTTGCTGGCAGTGACAAGACACAGATCACCTCAATTCCCAGATATTTTGTAGAAATTAGTGACCCCCAAAATACTGCGTGTTACTGGCAGTGAGTCACAAGACACAGATCACCTCAATTCCCAAATATTTTGTAGAAATTTGTGACCCCCAAAAATACTTGCTGCAGTGACAAGACACAGATCACCTCAATTCCCAAATATTTTGTAGAAATGTGTGACCCTCAAAATACTTGCTGGCAGTGACAAGACACAGATCACCTCAATTCCCAAATGTTTTGTAGAAATTAGTGACCCCCCAAAACACTGCGTGATACTGGCTGTGTGACAAGACACAGATCACCTCAATTCCCAAATATTTTGTAGAAATTTGTGACCCTCAAAATACTTGCTGGCAGTGACAAGACACAGATCACCTCAATTCCCAAATGTTTTGTAGAAATTAGTGACCCCCAAAATACTGTGTGATACTGGCTGTGTGACAAGACACAGATCACCTCAATTCCCAAATATTTTGTAGAAATTTGTGACCCCCAAAATACTTGCTGGCAGTGACAAGACACAGATCACCTCAATTCCCAAATGTTTTGTAGAAATTAGTGACCCCAAAATACTGCGTGGTACTGGCTGTGTGAAAAGACACAGATCACCTCAATTCCCAAATATTTTGTAGAAATTTGTGACCCCCAAAATACTTGCTGGCAGTGACAAGACACAGATCACCTCAATTCCCAAATGTTTTGTAGAAATTAGTGACCCCCAAAATACTGCGTGATACTGGCTGTGTGACAAGACACAGATCACCTCAATTCACAAATATTTTGTAGAATTTGTGACCCCCAAAATACTTGCTGGCAGTGACAAGACACAGATCACCTCAATTCCCAAATGTTTTGTAGAAATTTGTGACCCAAAAATACTTGCTGGCAGTGACAAGACACAGATCACCTCAATTCCCAAATGTTTTGTAGAAATTAGTGACCCCCAAAATACTGCGTGGTACTGGCTGTGTGACAAGACACAGATCACCTCAATTCCCAAATATTTTGTAGAAATTTGTGACCCCCAAAATACTTGCTGGCTGTGACAAGACACAGATCACCTCAATTCCCAAATGTTTTGTAGAAATTAGTGACCCCAAAATACTAGCGTGGTACTGGCTGTGTGAAAAGACACAGATCACCTCAATTCCCAAATATTTTTGTAGAAATTTGTGACCCCCCCAAATACTTGCTGGCAGTGACAAGACACAGATCACCTCAATTCCCAATGTTTTGTAGAAATTAGTGACCCCAAAATACTGCGTGGTACTGGCTGTGTGAAAAGACACAGATCACCTCAATTCTCAAATGTTTTGTAGAAATTAGTGACCCCCAAAATACTGCATGGTACTAGCTGTGTGACAAGAGACAGATCACCTCAATTCCCAAATATTTTGTAGAGATTTGTGACCCCCAAAATACTTGCTGGGACTGAGCACAAAGTTTACAACAATTCCCAGATATTTGGTAGAAATGAGACCTCCCCCAGACCCCCCCAGTAGCGTGGCAGACCGGCAGTAAGAACACACAACAACAATCTCCTATGAAATCTCCTCTCAAATGCGTGCAGAAGCGCTGCGTGGAAACCTTATATAGTGTGCTGTGGGACTTAGCTCTGTGAGCCCATGATTGGGCAAAATGTGCCCAATCAGGACTCTGAGCCGTGATTGGCATAGTGTTGAACCTCTCTTGCACCAGACCTGTGGTCAGGTGCAAGGCTGTAGCCAATTACGAGCTTCAGGCCAGTGGAAAAGTGCATTGTGGTCCGTTGTGGTGCATTGTGGGCGAACACGCGGCGAACAACCGGAAATTTTCATAGTTCACGAACATGCGAACGGGCTATGTTCGATGCGAACTCCGAACCGATCGAACCGAACAGCTCATCCCTACTTGTCATCTGTGACCTAGAGCAAGGTCATCCTCAATCAAAATACACAGATGGCACGTTTTTGGTAGATCCTCAGAAAGATTTGCTGATGTAGATATAGTCAAATTACTAAATAATATTTTAAAAGGATACTATTGCTGTAACTAGATTACTTCTGCAACAAACAAAACCACTTTATAAAATACTTGCTACTGTTTTTTTCAAGTGATTACATGCAAAAAAGGAAAAATAAAATTAGGGTTTTTTTATCTCATGTTTCCATTTTGTGGATTTTTCCCATGATGCAAAATTTACCAAAATCTGTGCAAAAGCTTTTCTTTACTGTTCTTGTTTATTTAATCTACAGTAGTTAACAATTAATGAGGTAGAGGAGGGAATTGATTAGATAAGGTGGCAGGGGGCTATTGTTCACAAGGCTAACTGAGAGAAGAGCTGGCAGCTGAATGAGATAAGACAGGGAGCTTAAAAGACTTCAAATCTACCACCTGTTATGTCCTTTGAATACATCCCACACAATACAATGAAGTGAGTCAGTGATCGACCCTTAGACTCCATTCTATGGCCAAAGCCACACAGTGAGAAGCAAGAGATGGAAATATATTGTGGGGGGGAGCAGTTTACAACACAAAATATCACACAATGGATGCGGCCAGTGACACAAACATTTTCTTAACTAAACATACAAGAGAAAAACAAAACACATGTAAGATATCAGCAATATCAAATAAACACAGTAAGGACATTTCCTTTTTGGTGGTAGTGGCCCTTTTTTGCCATTTACAGGAAGGTAAATGAACATTCTGTAGAACATATGAATAAGTTAGTAGTTTAACTAAACAGAACAAACGTCTGAGGCTGCTGTCAGACGAGCGTAGTGTTCACGTCCGTGATTGCACCTAAAAGTACGTCCGTGATAGCATGAAAGAAAGTCCATTGGAGCCTGACACACGAAGTACGTCCGCACTGAACTGCGGACGCATGACGGACGCTGCAAACGGACGCAGGTTAGGCAAGAACGTAATACTGCTAGAACGGACGTGCGGAGTGCGCCACGTCCACAACGTCTGCATAGCTTTGTGTGTGAGTGATGGAGCATGGTCAGACGGACTGCATTTATACATCCAGCATTTTTGACGGACAGAATGTTTTTTCATTGTAATTTATTTTTCCCTCCTACATCTGTCAAAAATAACTTCAGTGAAAAAACGGACTGTGTGACCACTACTGCGTCATCCGTACTGACGATGTCCGTACTGCACGGACGTACAGTCCGTAGAAATCACGCTCGTCTGACCCTAGCCTAAGTGAATGTTATATTGTAAGAGTTCAATGGGATATCAAGGTTAGCCGGCGCCTACAGAGTCGCTGAGTCAGCTCAACATGGAAGCTAATTTTAGAATGAGGAGGTTGGGGGGGGGGCTGACTGCTGAGGAGAGCGGACGTGTTTCTGCATAGCTCCTGCGAATCCCTGCAATTATTTAGTTTTTGTCTGTTTATTTTCCCTTTTTACTTGCCCTCTCCTTGGCATACCTTGTGATGACAACTGCCTACTTCTTTGGTGAGTCACCGGAGACTTTTGCACCTGCCACAACGTTGATCCACCGGACCTGGGGCCTGCAGTTACGAGCGGACGTTCCACCATCTTAGGGACCTCTGAGATCACAAACTGCTGGTACCCCAGCTTACCCCTGACCAGGGGTGGACTGAACCCATCCGGCACTGCCCAAGGGACTGGATGGGGGAGGGGCCTGAATTGGGGCCCCATCAGTCTACCTTGCTGCCCCTGCAGTGCTGGAACATCGTTTCATGGGATTCCTTCCCCAGCTCAGAGCGCGCTCCACGGACGTCCTGTTTCCCTGCAGTGCTCGGTGCCGATGTGGCACCGAGCAGGTGCTGCAGCCACAGCAAGCTGACAGCAGGTGCTGCAGCCACAGCAGGCTGACATCACAAACTTGGATTTCTTGGCAGTGAAAATACATTATGGGAGATGCAGGGGTCATTTAGACCCCTGTATCTAGGGAGCCGTGTGTCCCTATAAGAACGGTTCAGATGTTATTGAAAAGGACAGAGTCCCAGTGGATTTATGGAAAACAAACTCACTTTGTACATTAATTGCAACTGTGCTTCAAATATAGCTTCAAATATCCAAAGCACATTTTCAAATGTATGCATTATTTGACAGGCAGATGGCGCTATCTGCTGGCCAAATAGCAAAATTACACCTCCATATTACAGTCGGTGATCCACTGTTTTTCTTGTAAAAACATTAAGTAATCCAAACTGTTTAGACTCTTTTGGCATCTTGGGCATCATGTTCAAGGTGCTAAAAATGTAGGGACAGATTATGGAGGGCATTTGCAAAAAGAAAAACAAGATTTTTTGCATTGCTCCAGTAATAACCCACATCGAGTATACTCGATATCAGGGCACCAGTAGGTGCCGTGTACATCGAATATACTTGATCTTGGTATTAAAGGGGTTAAACATATTGTGTAGAGCTAACACTTTCAAACCATATATGGCACCCAAAAGGGGGGTTAAGAGGACAAGAACCGGTGCATATAATAAAATCTGTAAGCACTTTATTATAAGGGTAACATGGGGAGATTGTATCGACTGCAAGGTATTTAAAACACTCTGCAATACAGCAAAAGGGTAAGTAACGGTAATATCTTTCACATTCACGGGGTTTCAATAGGAAACTCCAGCTCCATGTATCCCTCTGGATTCTCTCCAAACATTTACAAGACTCCACCAGCGCAGAGACTCAGAGAAGTCAGGAAGCCGGGATACTCCAAAAATCGGTATTTATTCATTAAAACAAATACCCAGCGCATTTCGCCCGATATTGGACTTTTTCCAAGGGCACAAATAAAAGAATCAAAGAGTCTACAGGCCCTATTACATTCTTAATGCTGTCGCTAGCACTCAGCTGTGTGAGCGTTAACACTAGGTTAAGTGGCCCTAGCACCTTCAGCCCATATTACAATCCCAACGCCAACGGGTTAAAAAACTTTCAGCGCCAGGTTACTATACTTTGCGCTCCCTATGCTTAACAAAGGGAGCACAAAGAGTTAATTAGCGTTAGGATTACAAAGTCCTAATTCTAATTGCCGTCCTGCTGCGGTTACTGAAAAGTTAACTACAACTAGGACCTGGTGCAGAATCTGTCAGCACCAGCTGAAACCCCGCCAAAAATTGCATACTAACATCTCATCCTGGAGAGAACGGCGGCTCCATCTGCCTTTATTTTGCCGGCGGGAGCAGAGGGACACTGGGGGAACAAAGTCCCCCAGTCTCCCTTTGCGAATCACTATGCCAACCTGCCGGATCTTGCGAGGGGAGATCCTTCAGGTCATGTGACTGGCAGTGGAAGCCTCAATGGAGTCCTATGGACTTCATGGAGGGGGTGCTCGCAGCGGCGGCACTTAGTGCTGCCTCGAGGATCCCGCGGCTTAGCGCCGTGTTACGGGTCAGGCTGCTGGATTAGCGCCTGCACCGTATTATCACACTAAAACGGGGACGCTAAAGAGAAACCTGCGGGTGCAGGTTTTCCTCCGTAGTGTCCCAGTTTTAGCACGAAGGTCGTAATATGGCCCAAAATCTTTAACACTTTAATAACTAATAACATTTTATTATAATTCATAGAAAATAGAAAAAATAAAATGTCATACAGAAAAAATACAACAACGTCAGTGTGACAGTTTCTTTTTTTCGATGAATTATAATAAAGTATCTACAGATTTTATTATTTGTATTGGTTTCTATCCTCTTAAGCCCCTTTATATATATATATATATTAGTTCAACCGTATTATATGGGTTAAGCCCAGGATGATAGTGAACTACATTGCCCCATATTTAATTACAGGTATCTATGGCTGTAAAATAAAAGTTGGTATTAACACTTTCAAACTATTGTGACGTATTAAAAGCAAAAGAGAAAGAAATTAAAAAAAAATAGTTTGTCAAATGCCTTTATTTTGGTGTTTTTCTTTTTTTAACAAAACATGACATTTTGGTAAATGTAAAGGCCAGCAGTTACATTGTGAGTAATACTGATAGTTATTATTAACATTCACTCATAAAAATGATAATGCGCGATCCCTGCCTATCTAACTTAAAAAAACAAACCAACAACATATAAACCAACGAAGTAAAAAACATAAACGTAAACGTATGGACAAAAATGCAACGAAAAGATACCGTAACTTCAATATAAAGAAGGACACGAAATATACTTACTGTATAAACAACAACGAACTCTCCTTTTAAATAGAAGATCTATATTGTAAATTCATAAAAGGGGGGGCGGGGGGGTCAGGGCTGCTGCCCCTTCTTTTCCTTATATGAAGTTCAAAATTTTCACCCTAATCACTCGATTCACAAAAAATGTGCTTATTTTGTTTCAGTGCTATTTACACAAAAAAAAAAAGAAAAAAGCTTTGTTTCTTTATTTCTGCAGTTTATATCATAATAATGCCGCGACGGAAAGCATAGTGGAAAAAAGTGTGTGTGTGCGTGCGTGCATGTGCGTGTGTTTGTGTGTGTTATGGCTACTGCACAACTTATAATCATGCGCAGAAAGCCAGACACACGATTAAGCTTGCACGGCTTTGCAATATGGCAGATGAGGTGCACGCATTTACACGAGATGACTAATACTATATAATATATTATCGCGCTTTATAACGCACATTATTATCCGTTTCATAATCTTTGAGCTCAGTAAAATATTGTTACCATCAGTATACGGTTTTAACGCAGAGCCTATATATGATTTTTTTTTATGTAGACAAACTCTAGAACAAGAGACGGGAAGGAAACCGGAATATCGGACTTTTTTTTTTTTAATAATATATTAATAAAGATCTCTATGGTATTGCATCTATAAAGATAAAATATCTATATCATAATAATAAAACAATAAAAAAAGAAAAGAAAAAAAGAAAAAGAAACATTGCGCTATTACTGAACCCAGCTTAATAACACCGCGTTGATTCACCATTCACACGTGGACTGAAATACTATAGCACACCTCGAAAAATCAATCTGACGGTACAGGAAAGCGAAAAAAGATAGACAAAGTCAGAACAAACACATTCATTATGTTTTTTTCGGATGCGTCCGCAGAGCTGCTCTTTAAAAACGCCATTTCTAGCTTTCACTGTCCATCACATCTTCTTTTAAAATATTTTTATTATTTTATTTATTATTATTATTATTTTATTACTTAAATTTCTGTTACTAAAACCACAACTGGACAACTGTCTCCACGTCATCAACTGTTACACGATAATTCTGGAACAACTTTACGGTCTACGTTTATCACACCGAACCATACATCGTAAAAAAAAAAAAAAAAAAAAAAATCGGGATTGTGATTGTGACGCGTTGCAAAAAAAAAAAAAAAAATGCAAAATAAATAAAGAAAAAACAAAAAGATTGAAAAAATGATTACTGGAAAAGAGGGAGAGAAGTTCATATATTTCCAGTCTCTATATGCACGTCAACAAAACGGTCCGGTAAGTACAACCTAGGAAGTCTATCAGTAGGTTTAGAATAATATATATATATATATATCACATTTTGTTCAGCAGCTTTAAAAAAACTAAAAGCCATATAAATTAAATCGTTTGGCTATAATTATTTATTTATTTATTTATAAAGTATTTTACCAGGAAGGATACATTGAGATTTCTCTCGTTTTCAAGTATGTCCTAGAATTTAGATATTTATATAATAGATTCAATATAATATTTAACCCTTACGACACATTTGTTTTCTGACCGGTAATAGACTGGAAATATAATAATAATTATAAAAAAAATGAATAAAACCAAATCGAAAACCCAGCAACACGTAGTTGAGATTCCGTGTCTCGAGACCAGCACGGCACTCATCATACAGGTCATCAAATTCAGAATCTACAAACTGTGCAACATTCTCTAGCATTGACTTTGTACTCTTTTTTTTTTATTAGAGGGTTATTTATTATGTAGTTTTTATTTCTATTTTTTATACATTCATTTCTGGGCCGACTATTGCACATTTTACATCGTGATATAGTATTGCCTGTAAAAAAAGGGGGGAGGGGAACCCGAAGAACTTACAAATCACACCATTTGTTCTTTTTGCCAATTTACATTCACTTTACTGCAGAGATGAGATACCGCGGAGTGCAACGACTGTCTATGATCTGACTTTATGTCTAGAGGCCGGAAGTTTGCAAATGATGGAGAAGGCGTGGGGGGGGGGCAATGAAAAAAAAAATGCAGCACACAAAACAGATAGTACAGACGAATGTAGTTAATCTTACACATTCCATATACAACATTTGTATCTCTAATATAACTTCACAATATTTTTTTTTGTTATTAAAGATTAATCACCTATGGGTGGTGATTATAATTTTTTTTAACTTTTCACTGTACAGTCTAGGTTATTTGTAAATTTAACACTGCAACTTGCCCTGTTTTCATCATGCAACTGTCACACATTGGCGTTAAGTGTTTCATAAGGCATATTGGAACATTAAAGTTAAAAATTATTTATTATCCTTGAAAATGATTTTTTTTTTCTCGTCGGAGGAGTTCCCCCAATGCCTTTGTCCTCTTAGAAGTTCATAATAAATCGGTAGAGTGATTACATATAGGTGTTTTTTATCCTTTTTTTGTACTATTATTTTTTTATTTTTTTTGGCATTCGATGGCATCGCAGTAGTCAGGAACCGATCATTGCCCTTGCAGCTTTAAAAGTCGGTGCTGCAGTCGGGATGCTGGAACTATTGATACATTCAGAAATCCAAGTGCGCCAGGAGACATAGGCTTGGCAGAATTACGCCGAGGGCGCCAAGGGGTAACATTCTTGTAGCATGACCTACAATGGAAAGAAGGCGGTGGTTATTCAAGGGCATTTTTGTACTGGTTTCTAACGGTTCACATTTGTTTTCAACCTGTTAGTAAAATATGATTGTCTTTGGATTTTAACCCATCTCCTGCACATACAGCATTAGTTTAGTTGGAGGGTTGATGCTCATTTTCTTATTTAACCCCTTCACTACTGTGTTATACACAATCCGCAGTAGCAGCAGTGCGAGACAGTGTTGACATGATCGAGAGCTATGCTGTATGATTTCAAATCAAATTTGTTTTCTGCAAACTGATTTAGTTTGCAATTAGGGCCCCCAAAGTGTTAACACCTCAAACCTGACACCCGGGGCAAGGGGCTTCAACAGTTTTTACAAGTGAATATTTCTGCGGGAAACAGAGATATTCACTTGCCAGAGCACAGAACCCCAGCTGCAATAGCTCCTTTTGACCAGCAGATGGAGACGTCTGCCTCCCAAAAGGGACAAGTGCAGTAAATCATGCATTAATTATATATTGGCAGTATTCCCACTTCATAATTAACCCCTTCACTGCTGAGCCATTTCACGTCTTTAAAAAAACACGTTTTTCTTTTTGTTATTATTATTTTTTTCTTTACTTTAAACATGGTCATATTTGGTATGATTGGAAAGGCCATGCTCTGGCCTTTCTAATGATACCAAACATGACCCTGCTAGCTGCCAACAGTCGGGAGATATCTTTCCTTAGGAGTCAATGAGGACGTTCCCCACACGTCCTCAGCAGTGAAAGGGTTAATTAAATAGATTTTTTGTTTTAAATCCACTGGTTCCTGGCAGTGGATTTCTTGAAAATCAATTGGTAGTGAAGGGGTTAATTCTGGGTATATGGACTAAACTGACAAATAGCTAATTTAGGGTCCATGCTAGCTAAAGTGAAAAAAGTCATCTTTTACGGATTTTTTTTTCTCTTCGTCCATAGTTTAATAGAGCCTGAATGCGTGGTCTTATTACTTATCACACAGGCTGCTGCAGCTCGCAAAATAAAATACAGTGTATTACTGTGCTCTGCAAGGCTATAGGCAGCAGCCTGTGAATTATCAGGCAGCCAATCACAACCAACCTTATTTCATGAGTGTGGAAAAATTTAGGGTGCAGTGACATTCGCCCAGGGTCTGCACTTTCCTAAGGAAGCTCAGCTGGTTTCCTTCAGGTTGCCCCTGCAGAGAGGTGCGACGCCAGCACTGGCCACTCTTTATCTTGCCTGTCCTGCTTGAATTTTTGTGGCTAGCTCTCATCCCAACTACAAAGCACATTAAAATAACTCCGGACTGAGAGTCCCAAAAAGTAAATTAATGAAACAACTGGTTCCTGGGGCTCTGCTCCCGACTTGCAGAACACGGGGTCAGGATTTGCTACAGTGAGGTGCTACAGAGAGGTGCTACAGTGAGGTGCTACAGAGAGGTGCTACAGAGAGGTGCTACAGTGAGGTGCTACAGTGCAGTGCTACAGAGAGGTGCTACGGTGAGATGCTATGGTGAGGTGCTACAGAGATGTGCTACAGTGCGGTGCTACAGTGAGGTGCTACAGTAAGGTGCTACAGAGAGGTGCTACAGTGAGGTGCTACAGTGAGGTGCTACAGAGAGGTGCTACAGAGAGGTGCTACAGTGCAGTGCTACAGAGGTGCTACAGAGAGGTGCTACAGAGAGGTGCTTCAGTGAGGTGCTACAGTGAGGTGCTACAGAGAGGTGCTACAGTGAGGTGCTACAGTGCGGTGCCACAGAGAGGTGCTACAGTGAGGTGCTACAGTGCAGTGCTACAGAGGTGCTATAGAGAGGTGCTACAGTGAGGTGCTACAGAGAGTGCTTCAGTGAGGTGCTACAGTGAGGTGCTACAGAGAGGTGCTACAGAGAGGTGCTACAGTGCGGTGCTACAGAGAGGTGCTACAGAGCAGTGCTACGGTGAGGTGCTACGGTGAGGTGCTACAGAGATGTGCTACAGTGCGGTGCTACAGTGAGGTGCTACAGTGAAGTGCTACAGTGAGGTGCTACAGAGAGGTGCTACAGTGAGGTGCTACAGAGAGGAGCTACAGAGAGGAGCTACAGAGAGGAGCTACAGTGAGGTGCTATAGAGAGGTGCTACAGAGAGGTGCTACAGAGAGGTGCTACAGTGAGGTGCTACAGAGAGGTGCTACAGAGAGGTGCTACAGTGAGGTGCTACAGAGAGGTGCTACAGAGAGGTGCTACAGTGAGGTGCTACAGAGAGGTGCTACAGTGAGGTGCTACAGAGAGGTGCTACAGAGAGGTGCTACAGTGCGGTGCTACAGAGAGGTGCTACAGAGAGGTGCTACAGTGCAGTGCTACGGTGAGGTGCTACGTGAGGGCTACAGAGATGTGCTACAGTGCGGTGCTACAGTGAGGTGCTACAGTGAAGTGCTACAGTGAGGTGCTACAGAGAGGTGCTACAGTGAGGTGCTACAGTGAGGTGCTACAGAGAGGAGCTACAGAGAGGAGCTACAGAGAGGTGCTACAGTGAGGTGCTACAGAGAGGTGCTACAGAGAGGTGCTACAGTGAGGTGCTACAGTGAGGTGCTATAGAGAGGTGCTACAGAGAGGTGCTACAGAGAGGTGCTTCAGTGAGGTGCTACAGAGAGGTGCTACAGAGAGGTGCTACAGTGAGGTGCTTCAGTGAGGTGCTACAGTGAGGTGCTACAGAGAGGTGCTACAGAGAGGTGCTACAGAGAGGTGCTACGGTGAGGTGCTACAGAGAGGTGCTACAGAGAGGTGCTACAGAGATGTGCCACAGTGAGGTGCTACAGTGCGGTACTACAGTGCGGTGCTACAGTGAGGTGCTACATCCGGTGCTACAGTGAGGCGCTACAGTGAGGTGCTACAGAGAGGTGCTACAGTGAGGTGCTACAGAGAGGTGTACAGTGAGGTGCTACAGTGAGGTGCTACAGTGAGGTGCTACAGTCCGGTGCTACAGTGAGGTGCTACAGTGAGGTGCTACAGAGAGGTGCTACAGTGAGGTGCTACAGAGAGGTGGTACAGTGAGGTGCTACAGTGAGGTGCTACAGTGAGGTGCTATAGAGAGGTGCTACGGAGAGGTGCTACAGTGAGGTGCCACAGTGAGGTGCCACAGAGAGGTGCTACAGAGAGGTGCTACATGAGGTGCTACAGTGAGGTGCTACAGAGAGGTGGTACAGTGAGGTGGTACAGTGAGGTGCTACAGTGAGGTGCTATAGAGAGGTGCTACGGAGAGGTGCTACAGAGATGTGCCACAGTGAGGTGCTACAGAGAGGTGCTACAGAGAGGTGCTACGGTGAGGTGCTACAGAGAGGTGCTACAGAGAGGTGCTACAGAGAGGTGCTACAAGAGGTGCCACAGTGAGGTGCTACAGTGCGGTGCTACAGTGAGGTGCTTCAGTGATGTGCTACAGTGAGGTGCTACAGTGAGGTGTTACAGAGAGGTGCTACAGTGAGGTGCTACAGTGAGGTGCTACAGAGAGGTGGTACAGTGAGGTGCTACAGAGAGGTGGTACAGTGAGGTGCTACAGTGAGGTGCTACAGTGAGGTGCTATAGAGAGGTGCTACAGTGCGGTGCTACAGAGAGGTGCTACAGAGAGCTGCTACAGAGAGGTGCTACAGAGAGGTGCTTCAGCGAGGTGCTACAGTGAGGTGCTACAGAGAGTGCTACGGTGAGGTGCTACAGAGAGGTGCTACAGTGAGGTGCTACAGAGAGGTGCTACAGAGAGGTGCTACAGTGAGGTGCTACAGAGAGGTGGTACAGTGAGGTGGTACAGTGAGGTGCTACAGTGAGGTGCTATAGAGAGGTGCTACGGAGAGGTGCTACAGAGATGTGCCACAGTGAGGTGCTACAGAGAGGTGCTACAGAGAGGTGCTACGGTGAGGTGCTACAGAGAGGTGCTACAGAGAGGTGCTACAGAGAGGTGCACAGAGATGTGCCACAGTGAGGTGCTACAGTGCGGTGCTACAGTGAGGTGCTTCAGTGATGTGCTACAGTGAGGTGCTACAGTGAGGTGTTACAGAGAGGTGCTACAGTGAGGTGCTACAGTGAGGTGCTACAGTGAGGTGCTACAGAGAGGTGGTACAGTGAGGTGCTACAGAGAGGTGGTACAGTGAGGTGCTACAGTGAGGTGCTACAGTGAGGTGCTATAGAGAGGTGCTACAGTGCGGTGCTACAGAGAGGTGCTACAGAGAGCTGCTACAGAGAGGTGCTACAGAGAGGTGCTTCAGCGAGGTGCTACAGTGAGGTGCTACAGAGAGGTGTGCTACGGTGAGGTGCTACAGAGAGGTGCTACAGTGAGGTGCTACAGAGAGCTACAGAGAGGTGCTACAGTGAGGTGCTACAGAGAGTGCTACAGAGAGGTGCTACAGAGAGGTGCTACAGTGAGGTGCTACAGAGAGGTGCTACAGTGAGGTGCTACAGAGAGGTGATACAGAGAGGTGCTACAGTGAGGTGCTTCAGCGAGGTGCTACAGTGAGGTGCTACAGAGAGGTGCTACGGTGAGGTGCTACAGAGAGGTGCTACAGTGAGGTGCTACAGAGAGGTGCTACAGAGAGGTGCTACAGTGAGGTGCTACAGCGAGGTGCTACAGTGAGGTGTTACAGTGAGGTGCTACAGAGAGGTGCTACAGAGAGGTGCTACAGTGCAGTGCTACAGAGAGGTGCTACGGTGAGGTGCTACAGAGATGTGCTACAGTGCGGTGCTACAGTGCGGTGCTACAGTGAGGTGCTACAGAGAGGTGCTACGGTGAGGTGCTACAGATACGTGCTACAGAGAGGTGCTACAGAGATGTGCCACAGTGAGGTGCTGCAGTGCGGTGCTACAGTGTGGTGCTACTGTGAGGTGCTACAGTGCGGTGCTACAGTGCGGTGCTACAGTGAGGTGCTACAGTGAGGTGTTACAGTGAGGTGTTACAGTGAGGTGCTACAGAGAGGTGCTACGGTGAGGTGCTACAGAGAGGTGCTACAGTGCGGTGCTACAGTGAGGTGCTACAGTGCGGTGCTACAGTGAGGTGCTACAGTGAGGTGCTACAGAGAGGTGCTACAGAGAGGTGCTACGGTGAGGTGCTACGGTGAGGTGCTACAGTGCAGTGCTACGGTGAGGTGCTATGTGAGGTGCTACAGAGAGGTACTTCAGCAGGGCTCTTCTAATGGAACTCAGATGCCAGCTCCCACACACCACCCAGAGAAACATTGGAAAAAGATAATACGAGTGGTGGATATTAAGAGAATTGACATGACCAAAAAAGTCAACATGTATGTACACCATCAGGGCTACTCAATAAAGGTGAAACTTAGGAGAATTGGCAGGAGAAGTGAAAAATCCAGGTCAAAATAGCCAAACCAGAAAAACTGTCCCATTTATCTCACTTTCCAAATCTGCTATTGGGTCTAGATTGTTCTCCTGCCCGTTCTCCAGAGTTTCACCTTTTAGTGAAGAATAGACCTGATAGTACACAACTCCCCACCCATATACGGACTTCACCCTCAACCTACCACAAAGCCATTCCATCTGCATACACACATACCATCTACCACATTTGCCTGTCCCCATGCCCACACATACCATCTATCACATTCAACCAGCTCCTATGCAGCCCCACACACATCATCCATTATATTCAGCCAGCCCCTATGTACGCACACACACATACAATCTACTGCATTCAGCCAGCCCCTATGTATGCACACACATACCATCTATCACATTCAGCCAGCCCCTATGTATGCACACACATACCATCTACTGCATTCAGCCAGCCCCTATGTATGCACATACATACCATCTATCACATTCAGCCAGCCCCTATGTATCCACACACATACCATATACTGCATTCAGCCAGCCCCTATGTATGCACACACATACCATCTATTACATTCAGCCAGCCCCTATGTATGCACACACATACCATCTACTGCATTCAGCCAGCCCCTATGTACGCACACACACATACAATCTACTGCATTCAGACAGCCCCTATGTATGCACACACATACCATCTACTGCATTCAGCCAGCCCCTATGTATGCACACACACCATCTACTGCATTCAGCCAGCCCCTATGTATGCACACACATACCATCTACTGCATTCAGCCAGCCCCTATGTATGCACACACACCATCTACTGCATTCAGCCAGCCCCTATGTAGGCACACACATACCATCTACTGCATTCAGCCAGCCCCTATGTATGCACACACATACCATCTACTACATTCAGCCAGCCCCTATGTATGCACACACATACCATCTACTATATTCAGCAAGCCCCATGCCCACACACCATCTACTGTATTCAACAAGCCCCCATGCATGCACACACACACAATCTACCACATTCAGCCAGTTCTCACATGCACTTTCCACACTGAAACTCTCCACGTACCCACACAACACCTACCACAGTCAGTCAACCTCCATGCACTCCCACAACACCAACCACACCTGCCTCCAATGCCCAAATACTCACTGGAAATTTTAATTAAAGCAACGGCACCATCTCCTCCTTCACTGATCGCTCGAACCTCGACAATATATTCTCCCTCTTTCGGAGCAGGCACTTCTACGTAATGCTTTCCAGTGGAGTATAATTTGCCGTCAATCTGTCCATCTGGGCGGTAAAGAACCTTTGAAGCGGGAGAAACATCAGCAATGTTGTGGAAACACTGGAGCAGATTAACTTTTTTCACATTTGATTGTAATAGTTATATGTTAAGTATAAACATCTGTCGACGCAACCACCAACTGTCCATGACAATCTGTGCCCTCCGGCAGCCGTAAATGCGATATGGAGACTTTGATCGTGCAATTTCTATTTTATGCATTCATCTTTTATCTTATGCAATAAATGAGTCAACACGGTTTGTGAAAACCCCATGTCTAGCAACCTGGGCAAATACCATGCCAGAAGAAGGCTCTTTAGGTTTGAAGGCGTGCGTGCAGTGTGAAAAGTGAGCTACTTAGCTTAATTCCATCGACCCAGAGGGGAAAATTTAAATATGAACCGATAATTGTTCTGAATAATTATCATAGATCAGCAGTCGAGTGCCAAGTACTTACTTTGTAACCTGTCACTGATGATTCGTTAGCTAAAGCGCTCACATGGCCCCAGGAAATGATGTACTGTGACCCAGATCTTACCACACTTTTTATGGTGGGTATCTGACTTGGAGCTGTGTAAAATAAACAAGTGACACATAATAATCAGAGAAAATAAATTACAATTATATAAAAAAAATCTGTATTGTTAAAAATACATCCCTGTGCAAAGTTAACAGGCTATCGGAATATACAGTATATATACATTCTGGCTCCTTCCAAAATATTACCCATTTAACTCCTTCACTACCGAGATCAAGATATCTCGGGCTTCAAAAGGTACCATCCGGTGCCTGATACTGAGACATGTCGATCTGCAGCTCTGCAGCCCAAAAGCAAATAAAATTAGTTTGCTGCAAACATATTTTGTTTGCTTTTGGGCTGCAGAAGGTGACTCCAAAGGTTTAGCCTTGTGGGCATAAAGCCCAAAGTTCTAAAATTGTGTAAAATTGTGTAAAACGGAATGTCCTGACATCGGAAATTCAGAAAGCCGATACAGTTGCAGCCCGTGGTTCACTGCAACGGCTGTAACTCAATTTGACAGTATGGCACCATCTACTGGCCAAATATGTTAGTACAGTAAGAAATTCATTGGGAAAATGCCCAAATATTTCTTACTGTACGACTAATTCAATTTTTTATTTTTTATTTTTTTACAAACACTGGTTCCTGACAATGGTTTTTAAAAATATCACTTGGTAGTGAAGGGGTTCGGGACCATGTAAGTGTATAAATCAGATTTTTTCCAGTGGGTTCAATGTTGACCACTAAGCTTCTTGTGTTATGAAAGTTGCCTTCAAAGAGATCTTATAAATATCTCACATAACTCCACTTACGTCCTTTTCTTGTTGTAAACCGATATGTTTGACTTGAAGGTCCTTCACCAGCGCTATTGAATGCCCTGACTTCTAAGTTGTAGAGGGTGTCTGGCAACAAGCCTTCTAGCCGGATGGAATTTTCAGACGCCTTCACTTGTACTTGATGTGCTGCAACTTCTTTATCTTGGCTTTGCCAATAACGGACCTGTAAGAAGAATGAAATTATGTAAAATCAAGGACCGACATGCCCTACCGACAAATAGACTCCGGCCTGCCAGCCCAAACCGCCCCACAAGAGGGTTAATGTCATTTTTAACATAAGGTATGTGTAATTTATCTTAGAATTTGCTGAAACACTTGAAAATAAATATTTCATGAGTTACTAATCATTAGGAATTTGTGATTCAATTTGGATCAATTCGGAATTCGGACAAATAAATGGCAATTCACAGATTCTGATTGATCCGTATTCCGAATCGAATCTCTCTCTGAATAAAAATTCCTGAATGGATTCGAACTGATCCTATTATAATCGGGCACAACAGAATATAATCTGATATATTCGCTTTAATACGGGGTACTCCACAGCTTTTTTTTATGCCTATGCATCTTTATGTGCTTTGTTTTTAGGAGCATTCATTGCATTCCGTATGCCATATTGGAGCATATGCTCTTTATTGCATAATTTTTGGAGCATATGCTGCATTCTGTGCATCAATTTTGGAGCAGACGCTCCATTCTGTGCATCATTTTTTGAGCATATGCTTCATTCTGTGCATCCTTTTTTGAGCATATGCTTCATTCTGTGCATCATTTTTTGAGCATATGCTTCATTCTGTGCATCATTTTTGGAGCAGACGCTCCATTCTGTGCATCATTTTTGGAGCATTTGCTTCATTTTGTGCATCATTTTGAAAAACGTGCTTCATTTTGTGTGTCATTTTGAAGCACTTGCATCATTCTATGCATCATTTTGGTGCATATGCATTATTCTGTGCATCAATCTGGAACTATTTGTATGTCATTCAGTAGCAGGGTTCAATATTTTAGTACATTGTGGTTCCCAATATTAGGAAATAGCAGAATATATCGGACCCTTCCAATATTCCGAATTGGCTGGTACCAAATATTTTGGAATTTGAAATTTTTGTATTCCGAACCGAACAAAAACAAATTTTTTGTCTGTACACAAGTCTACTAATTGTTTGGTTTTATGTAGAATCATGAACTTCGCATGCAACCACCATCGTAGAGTGTTATTTTATTAGCCTCCAGTTTCACAATCTTCACACCTGAAACGTCCACATAAACTTACATGGTATCCTTCAATGGATCGCACATAGACAGGCTGCCAAGTCACAGATATCTCAGTAGCCGATAACATAACTGCTGTAACAGAGGTGGGAGCTTCTCTTGGCTCTAGAATTGATTAGGAGAAATGGAAATCGATAATCGTACAAAGTGGCATTGTAACAAATGTCAAAACACGCTACACAGGGTTCTTGTAGGGTGGAAAATGTGTGGTCACCTAGTCAAGACACCGATAAATCATAAATGTTTCTAGAACTCCAAATGGATAGTGTATCGATTGGGTGTTTCCCTGTTCAAAATAGAAGACTCGGCAATGTTTCAGCTTCCACTTGGCAAAGACTTGAAAAAGATCCAACAGATCCAAACATTGCTCAGTCTTTCTGTTTGGATGAGGGAGTAGGAGCTGGATCCATTTATGTCTGGATATGGAAAGTTGCTTTGACCACGATGATCAACCTGGACATAATATGGGTGGTAAAGCGTAGACTTGTGCAAATTAATTTGGGCTAAATACAAAATGGCAGAATATCAGTGATTTCGGAGATTCAGAAACATCCAAATGCTGAATCGCCAAACCAATGTGTTGGGTGAGTGGTTAGTGGGGAGAGTAAGTAGGCCTCAGTGAAGAGCTCCTGCTGCTGCCCATCCTATCATCGACAAGGTCCATGGGGTTAAATACATAGGAAGGAGCTTGGACTCCATTACGCCTAATAATTACCAGCTAACCCCTTACTCATTAACTCCCTCTACTAACGATACCCCACAAACACTTAAACCTCCCGCTTATTTATATGTAGCTATAACTGCAACCCATATTATGTCATCATACCCAACCCCCACAACCTCAATATGTATAGATTTACACATACACTACATGGACAACAGTATTGGGACGCACCTCTCAATTCTTGAACTCAGGTGTTTCAATCAGACTCATTGCCACAGGTGTATAAAATCCCGCACCTAGCCACGCAGTCTGCATTTACAGACATTTGTGAAAACATGGGTCATTCTGAAGACCTGATGTTCTATTCCAGCATGACTGTGCCCCAGTGCACAAAGCAAGGTCCATAAAGACATGGCTGGATGAGTTTGTGTGAAAGAACTTGACTGGCTGCACAGAGCCCTGACCTCGACCCCATCCAACACCTTTGCGATCAACTGGACTGGAAATTGCGAGCCAGACCTTCTCGTCCAACATCAGTGCCTGACCTCCCAAATGTTCTACTGGATGTATGGGCAAAAATTCCCACAGAAACATCCCAAAATCTTGTGGATTGCCTTCCCAGAAGAGTGGAAGTGCTTATAGCTGTAAAGGGGGGACCCACTCCATATTAATGTATTGTCATAAATGTCCCTGTCGGTGTAATGGTCAGGGGTCCCAATACATTTGTCCACATAGTGTATATGTATACATGCTATCAGATTGGCATTATTCTCCATTACATTCTGTATTGTTTTATGTAAGCCGTGACATTTCCACTTTAACTCACCATCGTCCGCTGAGTATATAATAGCAGGGCTGCTAAAGGGACCTTCGCCCATTTTGTTGACCGCTTTCATCTTCACCTGAAACTCCGTTGACGGCGTTATCGCGTCATCCTTGAGAACATAGCGACCACTTTCATTATTTTCAACGTACACTTTCCTCCATCGCTGATCAGTGAAAGGTTTAAAAGCAAGGATGTACGCAAAGCTTTCCCCATAATGATATTCCCTCGGCAAAGGCTGCAAAACACAAACAAAAAAGAATAAATGACTTATCAGGCTGCTACTCGCGTTCATGAAGCGGAAGACGCTTTAACATAGCATGTTATATGGGATCAAACATTTGTGATTGGTTAATATTGGTGTGGAAATGTAAACTTGAAGTTTCAGGCATTTTCCCCTTATTTATCAATGTGATTATAAAAATGTCAACAGTAATGGAATATCACAAACTTATTTTAATTCAATTCTCTGTTATTTGTCTTTTATAATCACTATTATTTTTATTAACACTACTATTTACAACATGTGATTGTAATATCCATAGCGCGCTAATCCTCTTTAACCCCTTCACCACCGTGATCGTGTATACACAATCAGCAGCCCGAGATCATGTTAACACAACCTTGGGTTATGCTGTATTATTACAAATCAAATTCATTTGTTGCAAATTTATTTTGTTTACATTTGGGCTCCAGAAGTTGCACCTAAAGTTGCAGCGCCGCGGGCATGATGCCCGAGGTACTATCACCTTTTAAAACCAGCTGGGAATGTGACTGAGTGACATCTCTCCAGCTGATCTTGCACCAAGCCCTGAGCTGCAGAAACTCCATTTGGCCAGTAGATGGCGAAATCTGCCTGCCAAATAGGTTATTACAGTAAGGAATACATTGGGAATATTGTCAAATATTTCTTACTGTATAATTAAAAATTATTTTCCAGAAAGCCACTGGTTCCTGCGTAACCACTGGGTAGTAAAGTGGTTAAAAAGAAGAGTTTGTAGCCTTCTCTTGAGCTAAACGCGTGCGCTTTTCTTACAGTCCCTGGTTTGACTCTTGCTGCTGCAGGTGCACTGGTCTTCCT
This sequence comes from Leptobrachium leishanense, assembly GCA_009667805.1. NCBI lineage: Eukaryota > Metazoa > Chordata > Amphibia > Anura > Megophryidae > Leptobrachium > Leptobrachium leishanense. Next base: position 3,122 of record RXON01002022.1, on the reverse strand, counting down.
CTGAGCCCTGCAGTAGGTGATAGGCTGCCAAAAGCAGCGGGTCACGTGACCACAGCAAGGGCCCTATTACATTCTTTGCGCGTGCAAAAACGCATTAACGCGAGGGGCAAAACCCTTTGCGCGTAACTTCGTATTACAACGTTCACGCACAAAATAGGCGTTAACGTCTAATGCGAGTGACGCTGCGCGAACATTTGCGAGCGCAATTTAGTGCGCGCATCCTATACTTAACATTATGAGCGCAAATGCGTTTGTGCGCTGGTACGCGGATGGTATTACAATCTTAGCGCAAAATTTACAGACAACGTTTGCGCGCATAATTTTTAAATTTTTGAAAAACTGGTGATAACGGCAAATTGTAACAACCTGACCGTACCAAACTGCGGATTCACAAAGGAGAACGTCGATGCGGACGTTTTTTTTTTATTAGATCCGTTAAAAATGACGGCCACGACCTTGTCTTCCGTCAGAATGTACGTCTGCTGTGCGCAGTCCGAAAAAATGCGTTCGTCTGATGGACTCGCGTTAAAAATTACAATGCGCTCACTGATTTCTGCGCGCATTGGTACTTTGCGCATTTTTGTGCGTCGGTTTTACGAGCGCAATTTCCCGACAGATGAAAAAATGCGCGAGGAATGTAAATCCTGCGGTGATTTTCGTGCGTTAACGTTTAACGCTTGGTGCAAAAAAAACGCGTTTAGCGTGCGTTTTTGTGTTAAGAATGTAATAGGACCTCAAGTTTCCAGCCAACCTAGTGGTTCTCAATGCCAGAATACGATAAGGGTTACTGATGGGACCTCGTATCTAAAGGCCTTAAAGCGCTGGAACCTGAGCTCAGCCCCTTAATCTGCCCTGTGAGCCCCCCTCTGAGTGGGTAGAGGGAGCACAGAGCTGTGCCACCACTCAGAGAAGATTAAGTGCTCACACTGCGTACGCTGTGCCTTTAAGGCAGGGGTGTCATACTCTGCCCACCCCCAGATGTTTCTGAACTACAACTCCCATGATACTCTGGTTATCTACTGGAATCAAAGAATTCTGGGAATTGTAGGCAATAAACATTTGGGGAGGGCAGAGTCTGAGATCCCTGCTCTGAGTGTGATGTGGATTTAATTGCACATTATTTATTACCTGAAATGTCATATAATACACATTGTTTGTAGAAATAATCCAGCAAAAAGAAATCCATGGAAGGGAGTCTTTGTTGAAGAGTATGTATGTAGTATTAATTATTTGATATACTTGCCACCCATGTTACTGTTAACTCCCGGTTGCTTCTCCCTCCTCCTCCGACGCCGGAAGGAGCAACTACAGGAACTGCGAAAGAAATACAGATTGATTGTTTTCCATCTTAATTCTGACCATTAAAGAACTTGCACCGGTTACACAAGTGTATCAATAATATTTCATAAAGATGCAAACCTTTTTGCAGGGATCCTTGATTTCTGCCCATTAATCACTTTGCATTCAGCGTTACGGTCATTGCATAATGTATACCAGGGATCAGCAGCATTTGCCCTCCAGATGTTTTACATTGCCCCTGATGCTTTGGCAACCAAGTGAATATCTGAGCATCATGGGAGATGTAGTTCCAAAACATATGGAGGGCCAAGGTTGCTGCCACAGGATGTTAACAATGGAGAAGACAGGAAGGGCCTGCGCCTAGTGCTTGATCAATACTCCATTTCCCACACAGCCTGGGGCGGATTAAATCCCATACAACTAATCCAAAACACAGAAAAGAGGAACGGGCACTCAGGATGATCTACCAGGAGCCTGCCGAACAATGAAGGCTCCTGATACATCATCCAAGGTGCCTTGAGTGTGCTGCCTGATGGATTAGCATATGCTGCTCTAATTTGTGATACAAAATGACCATACGGGTATCAAATGATTTATCCGGGGATACATTAAATGATCAGATATGAATACCCATCACATAAGACTATCCCTGTGCCTCCAGCCTTACAAGACATCTCTAAAAACGCATTACTATAGAGAGGCCTATCAGCTCACTCCGTAACCCCATCGCACCTTTAGTGATCTTACTCCCACACAGCCCCATACACCCCATTACTTCTCAATGTTCTGCTATTTATTCCTCTCCTCTTAGATTTTTTTTTTTGAGAAACGATTTTACCAGGAAGGATACATTGAGATTTCTCTCGTTTTCATGTATGTCCTGGGTGGCGAGTATGAACCGTTAGGTGTCTTGCCCAAGGACACTTACTGGAGAGGTGACCCTGGGGATCGAACCCATGTCTCCACAGGGTCTCTCCATGCAGAGCAGTGATGTTACCTCTACTCCACCAGATTGTAAACTCCTGAGAAGAATCCTCCTCCTATCGTTCTCTATGTGTCACCCCACTCCTGCTGGATTGTAAATTCCCGAGCAGGGTCCTCCTCCTGTCATTCTCTGTGTGTCACCCCTCTCCTCTTAGATTGTAAATTCCCGAGCAGGGTCTTCCTCCTATTGTTCTCTGTGTGTCACCCCACTCCTCTTAGATTGTAAGCTCCTGAGCAGGGTCCGCCTTCTATAGCTCTCTGTGTGTGTCACCCCACTCCTGCTGGATTGTAAATTCCCGAGCAGGGTCCTCCTCCTGTCATTCTCTGTGTGTCACCCCTCTCCTCTTAGATTGTAAGCTCCTGAGCAGGGTCCTCCTCCTATAGCTCTCTGTGTGTCACCCCACTCCTGTTAGATTGTAAGCTCCTGTCCAGAGCAGGGTCCTCCTCCTATAATTCTCTGTGTGTCACCCCTCTCCTCTTAGATTGTAAATTCCCGAGCAGGGTCCTCCTCCTGTCATTCTCTGTGTGTCACCCCTCTCCTCTTAGATTGTAAATTCCCTAGCAGGGTCCTCCTCCTATTGTTTTCTGTGTGTCACCCCACTCCTCTTAGATTGTAAGCCTGGAGCAGGGTCCTCCTACCATCATTCTCAAACGTATTTGATAATTTTTGATTTTGTTTTGTTCCACACATTGTACAGCGCTGCAGAATATGTTGGCGCTTTACAAATAGCTGTAATTGTATTGCAGACAATTTTTTAAAAAGGAAAATGATGTGAATTATCGTTCTTTCAGTGACTTTCACCAAGCAGAGAGGAGACATTGCTTATTCAAGGCATGCG